>JARHVA010004416.1:1017500-1295000 GCA_037957365.1 Torreya grandis | reverse complement strand
GTTAAATCCCTTAAAAGGCTACAGGTTGGACAAGATCTAAGTGTATGGGTTAATCAATAAAATGATCCAATAGTGTGAAGAGACTGACAAGGAGGTGGGTCTAATCTAGATCAAAGACCAATGCTCACTCATACATCTTGATCCAATGGTATGAGATGATTCAACAAGTTAAGGAGATTGAGAGGCTACCACGTGACATAAGGATAAAAGCTAATAGACTAACAACAAGATCTTGATATCAACACATGATTGACAAGTGTCATGAGCATTTTATTTGTGGCAAGTGTAGATAGCAAATATGCACCCCATAATTCTAAATGTTGAAGTATTCCTTGACCACCTCAAGACACTCTCAAGGCCAATCTAACCCTCTAAATGCTAACCAAGCTTACCCACAATTAGTTTAAATTAATTTGCTTAACCTTGCTTTTTAGCCCTTTTTAACCCTTAACACTCACTTGTGAATGGTTAGGGTAACTATCAATGGTCACCCTAATAATTGATGATTAGGGTCTACCTCCCTAACCAAAAGCATACAAATCATCTACTTTAATTTTCTAATTATAGCTTGTCTAAATCTTATTATGTGTCTTTGCATATAAAATTTATAATTAGATAGCCTAGTTGAACCTTCACTTCCACCTTTTATTTATGACAATAAGAAGAGAGGAGGTGGGAGATGAAAAATGTCTACCATTAGCATTAAGAGCTTATGTATCTAGGAGTTTCTTTCTTATAGGTCAATCATCATCAACAATATAATAATTATATTAGATAGTCAATTTCCCATTGCCTCTCCATCAAGCCTTTAGGTATTGTTACTCTATCAAAATAAAGCTAGATTCCACCAATAGGCTAATTACCTCAACTATCCACCCAATTGACCTTTGATAAGATAAGTACTTGTTTTTGAGCATATATTGACTCTATTTTTATGCGTTAATCAACTCAGACCTTATCCACCTCTTGAAATCCATCTTTTGGATATCATCAATTAGTAATTTATCAACCCAAATCTTCACACAATAACTATCAATGGTGACTCAACCACTAACAGTTTGCTCAACTGCCAACAATCACCTTGACTGTTGATGGTCACCCCAAGCACTGATGGTCATTATGGTACCAAAAACTAGCAAGTTATTTTCACCTACCTACACCCAACCAAACTTAATTTTATATGTTCCTGCCTATTCACAAACCCCTTTTCAATTTTATGAAGCAAATTCCAACCCTCTAGCACTACTATTAATTAGTTTATTACTAATTTAACAATTTTTAGTATATTTCTTAGCAAACATTCTTGTAATCAATTTTAGTACCTTTATTTTCTATTTATAAACTTAATTATTTAAAATGAGTGGATTAATAGCCCCTAAGGAAGCTCCTGCTTTCAAGATATAGCTATCACTAGGTAATCCACCCAACTATTTGTCTAACAAAAAAAAATTCTTTAATGAACATATTCATGCAAAATCAAAAAATGAAATGGCCTAGAACAACAGGGATAGGAGGGGACCAATTTTTTTGTACTATTGGGCAAAAAATGGTCAACAAATTGGTGACTCCCAGGGGAAGCATGCCTGCTATGCTTAGAATCTAGTTGCCTTGAAAATCCATTGGGCATGGAGTCAGTAGTAACATTGAGAACTAGTAACAGCTCTGTTATAACATAGAACCAAAATGCGTAGACCCACCTCTGAGGAAAAGAAAACACACACAAGGCTAAGAAAAATATAACTTGTGCAACAACACTTAGGGAAAATAGGAAAAGAAAATAAAGGAGAATATGTACAACCTAACCCAAAAATTAGTGGCAGTGTTTCAGATGTATCCCATTAACTGGGATATGTAGTTCTTCACCGTCCAACTTGAAAAGTTAGAATGCATTATGCTACTTACACTGAGTGATCATGTAAGGACCACTCCATAGGGCATCAAATTTTGCATGTTTTTTAGGCTTAGCTCAATCTTCGTCCCACTTTAAGACAATGTCTCCTTCGGTGAAATATTTTAGCAAAGATTTCTTGTTGAAGTGCCTCTTTACTTGGTGTTGGTGACTAGTCATGGAAGCCATAGCCCAATCCCTTACCTCTTGGAGTTCCATCAACTCACACAACCTAACCTCTAGGCCATTTCCTTCTTTAAATTGTAGTTGGTGGGAGAGATCCAATGCTAGCAATACAAGTGAGATGGGAAGCCTATCTTCCTTTCCATACATGAGCGTATATGGAGAATTTCTAATTGCTCTTTTTGGAGTAATTCGGTTAGCCCATAGAGCTATCTTTAGCTTGGCATGCAAAGTTCTCTGATTTTCTTCCATAGTTCTCTTTATGATTCTGATCAGATTTTTGTTGGTGGATTTAACTAGTCCATTCCCCTGTAGATAATAATTTGATGAAGTGTTGAGGTATATGCCATACTTCAGCACCCATTCACTTGTTCTGGTCCCCAGAAAAGCCAAAGTGTTATATGAGATTATGGTGGCTAGGACCCCAAATCTTGTTACCAGGTCCTCATAGAACTCTAAGACTACACTTTCATTTACCTCTTTCAAAGTGATGGCCTCCACCCACCTAGTGAAATGATTTGTATCAGTCAGGACCCATTTATGCCCAACACTAGAGGAAGGGTTGATCATCCCTATGAAGTCCATGCCCCACTGCATGAATGGTTGCTCAACTTGAATGGGCTGTAGAGGCATGGCAGCCAATCCCTATTTCCCATCAAAAATTGCACACTTCTGGCACTTTTTTACCAAGTCATGGGTGTCCTTGAAAAGAGTAGGCCAAAAATAGCTAGCTCTCATTATCTTTGCTGATGTAGCTCTAGGGGTGAAGTGACCACCTGCTGGCCCATCATGGAACTTAGCCAATACCTTATTAGCCTAGTTTGGGTCAATGCACCTTATGAGGACCCCAGAGAAATCCCTCCTAAGTAATACTTCATCAACCAGAACATAAGGAAGAGACTAGAGTTTAAAATACCTTCTTCCAGTCTTATCAAGAGCCTGTGGACATTCACTCGTGAGAAGGAAATGCTTCATGTCCAGCATCTAATCCTTTATGATAGCTGGTTCTTCTGCTATGGTTGCATCATGGATTAACAAGCTATCTCTCCTTTTTTGCTTTAAGTTTGTAGCTAGCTATTCGCATAGGCCTCTTCCCCTCACTAGCTTGGTGATCTTGATGTCTATGTTGTACTCCATCACTTTGGTAATCCA
Organism: Torreya grandis; assembly: GCA_037957365.1. Lineage (NCBI taxonomy): Eukaryota > Viridiplantae > Streptophyta > Pinopsida > Cupressales > Taxaceae > Torreya > Torreya grandis. The sequence goes on along the minus strand of JARHVA010004416.1, from coordinate 1,291,777 downwards.
CCCTACCCTCTTTTTGTTTAATTCTTGATTGGTCAAGAAATCCCTGACACCTGGATGTGGGACCATAAGGTGGATCCTGTTGTTAGACAACATATGCCTAAATTTCTTCAGGCTCCACACCACTACCAGGACTTGTTTTTCTACATACATGTACCTAACTTCAAAGTCCTCTAACCCTTGGCTGAAGAAAGCAAGTGGCTACTCAAGGTCATCACTGTTATCTTAGGTAAGCATGGTAGATATCACTTCCTCATTACTGAAGGTATAGAGGTTGAAGTCCTTGCTGAAGTCTGGGCTGATCAAAGTGGGAGCCCAGGTTATGGCCTATTTGATGGCCTCAAAGCTGTGTTTCCTCTTAGCTGTCCATTTGAAATCCTCACCTTTCTTCAGCATAGGGGTGAGTGGCTTGACTATCTCTATAAAATTCAAAATGAATCTCTGAATAAAATTAGTTTTGCCAAAGAAGCTCTGTAGACTCTTCTTGTGCTTTGGTAGGGACATCTCCAGGATAGAGCAAACTCTCTCAAGGTCAATAAACAAACCTTCCTTGGATACATGTGGCCAAGGATTTTCCCCTCATGTAAAGCAAACATGCACTTCTTTGGATTAAGATAGATGCCGAATTCCTTGCACCTTTCAAAAATCTGCTTGAGGTGTTCCATGTGCTGGCTCACTTTCTTAGAGAATACTGTTACATCATCAAGGTATACCAGCACATTACTATTTATCAAGCCACCAAAAGCCATGTCCATGGCTCGCTGAAAGGTAGGACCAGCATTGGATAGCCCGAATGGCATCTTCTTGTAGGCAAACATTCCCCATTTTGTGGTGAAGGCTATTTTGTGCTGGTCACAACCTTGCACTAGAATCTGATTGTAACCTGAATAACCATCCAGGAGGGAAAAATGCTCACTACCAGTTACCTTCGAGAGGATTTACTCCATGCTTGGAATGGGGTAATGATCCTTTAAAGAGACTTTATTAAGGTCTCTAAAGTCGACACACAGCCTGATCTCCCCATTTTTCTTTCTAATAGGAAAAAGGTTGGCCAGCCACGAGGAATGTTTGATTGGAAATATAATTCCAGACTCAATCAATTTGGCCAATTCCCTCTGCATGAAGGGCTCAATTGTAGGATTAATAGGCCTTTGCTTTTGTGTTACTAGCCTGGCACCTTCTTCTAATTCAATGGTGTGTTAGGCAAGCCTTAGGTCGAAGCCCTTCAAGTCACTGTAATCCCATGCAAACACATCAGTGAATTCTTGACATAGCATAATGAAAGCTCGCCTCTCCTAAAATGTGTAGACCCTGCCAAGTGCTAGTAGCTTGCCCTTGAAGATTTTGACCCTTCCATAATTTTCTTATTTGGTAGTGATGCATGCCTTGTGATTTCTCAATTGGTCATCTCTATTGAAAATGCTTTCAAGCATGACCAGACCTCTAGGAAGTTTATTGTTCTTCAACTGAACAATTTGATTGCCATATTGCTGCTGCAATTTTGTCAAGTTGTGTGTTGCGAACTTAGCTTCTTCTTATAGGAAGAAGGCTATTTGCTAGTCACTTTCGAAGACTTGCCAATTTGTAACATTGTCTAGGATTGAAGGCCGAACCACCACTTTCAAGTGGCACAAACCACAATCTCGACTTACTTCCTTTGAAACATAAAACTGGGCACCAATTGCTGCTAGCCTATCAGCCTATTTGTTCTATTCCTTGGGAATAGAGGCAATGTTAAAAGCAAGAAAATCCTCCACCAAGTCCCAAACTCTATGTTTGTAAGACTTTAGCAAGGAGTTCTTGGTCAGATTTAGGCCTCTTGATTTACAATTAGTTCACTGTCTCCTAGGACTTGCAACTCCCTAATCCCTCTTTTTCTTGCCCATTCAAGGCCATGGATCAAAGACTCATATTTTTCAACATTACTCATGCAAAAGAATTGGAAATGGAAAGCTGAAAAGTACCTTTCCCTCAAAGGGGAAACTAACATCGCCCCACCACCAGCACCTATTTTACTTTTGGAACTATCAAAATATAGCTGCCATAGGCCGAGGTCTTCTTCACTTTCCTTCATTAAATTTTACATGAAGGCACCTTCCTCATGCATGCAATAGACTCCAAGGTCTGCCTCCTTAATGAATTTGTATGGATCATGTTCAAAGTTATCATTTCCCCACTCATCCAAGAGTAAGTCTGTGACTCCTTCAAGAGTAGAGGATGGAGATTGGTCTATCTGAGACTCTGGTGGGTCGATGATAGTGTAATTGGCATTTGTTGCCTTGGGCAAATATGGTTCTAGATGGTCCTTGTAGAGTGGCTCAAACTCAATTTTCACTTTGGTCCCATACTTGGTTGTAAAAACTAGATATGACCAATTCACTACTAGATAGCCACCTATCTTTGATGTGAAGTCCCTGGACAGGCAAATTGCAAAATACGGAGGAACATCCGCTACCACTATATCATGGGGAATTAAGAAGGTTGGGCAAGCATGCAATGTCAAGCCTAAACCCTTCACAATCACAACTATTTTTGTAGGTGTCCCATTTAGCTATAGGACTCCTTTGTTCATTTCTTCATACTTCAATCCCATCCTATCAGCAATGCATTTGGGCATCACTGAGGTGCTGGCCCCACTGTCAATTATGTAGTTGTGCACCAAAAAGTTCCCAGTGACCAAGGATATGTAGAAAGGAGGAGTTTTCTCTTCCTTCTTCACCTATCCTGAAGTGGAAGGCTATCCATTTGTCATCAAGACATTATCAGTGCTGGCTGGGATAGCTTGACAATCCAACTCATTTAATTCCTTTTTTAACATGTCCTTCTGGCCTGGAAGAGACAATGAATCCCATAAAGAGATATTCAGATTTAGCTTATTCATCTAATCCACTATATTTATTTGAGGACTGCCACACCTTAATCTTTTTTTGAGGTTGATTCCAAGCTAAACTACAAGTTAAGGGGCTAAAGATATAGATGACTACCTAAAATTTGGGGCCTTTGCATTAAAGTGTGATGGAGGAGGTGTTGTTGATGCCTGAGTGGTAGCCTATGCTTCTCCCATTGCCCTTCTCTTAAACTTCATGTTGGCTACAACACAATTAGCCTGACTACCTGCAGCATCCACATAATTCACTGAATAAAATTCTTCTTCTAAATGATTCATCAGGGCAAAATTAGGCTGAGCCTGATTGTTACTAGTGTTGGGTTGCATTGAAGGCTCAATGGCCTGAGATTGAGTGGTTGTTTGGTTGTCTACATTCTAAAAATAGTTCATCATCTCATTTGTATAGATGGCTTGTTCTTGACCATATCCCATGGTCGAACAACTTGGCTACTCTTGTACTAAATTGTTATGAACAGGCACCATTGCCTTAGATGATGAAAGGGGACCGGTGTTGTAATTTTGAAATGGCCTAGTTGTAGTGAGTTGCCCCTGACCTTGGTTATAATTTGGAAAGGGGGAGTAGGGGCTTGGCCATATTATTGATATCCTTGGTTTAGCCTGTTGCTTTGAGCTTGCTGCCTTTTAAGGGTAACCAGTTCATTTGACATATTTTGCAATAGGCTCTTAACTTCATTTAATTCATTTGATGGAGCAGCAGCTAGTTTCTCAATGATAGGAAAGGGAGCAATTGTGGGAACAATAACCTGAATCGAGGGTAGTGATTCTGGGAAAAGTGGCATGTGAGGCCTAGGGGCAATTTTCCCAGCTTGAACTAAGCAATTTTTGGCTGCTATGGCAATGTCATAAGCAGCTGGCAGTATATGTCCTCCCATAGATTGGATCATCATAGAAATATCACTATTTAACACCTTTAAGTAGTACAAGAAAGCATAGCTAGGGATCGGTCATACCAGGATGGGAATTCTGTCCCAAGTCTTTTGAAAGCATGTGTTGAAGTCCTGCATATACTCGTGTGGAACTCTCTTTATAGTCATCAGCTACTCAACAAGCGGGAGGCCGTAACTCTTTTCCTTGAAATGATCTATTAATTGAGTACCCAATTCATTTTAGGAATGTATGGAATTCACAGGCAAGGTCCCATACCAATCGAGAGCCTTGCCTTTTAGAGACAAAGCTAACAGCCTGATGGTGATATTTTCTTCTATTATATTGTGAATATTGCAAAGGTTGGCAATATTCCTAATATGCTCAATGGCTGTAATAGGTCCCACTCCATTGAAAGAAGGCACATTCTTTAGAGCTATTCCTAGAATTGGATCATAGCGTGGGAGGTTTAAGGGGCTGTCACCATGAAAAGATGCAAAAGGTAATGCCATGGCTGGGATAGCTTATAACTGTGGCTGTGCTACCTAAGAGGATTGATTGATGGATAAGGATGGGTCCTCTCAAATTGTAGTCTTTTAGCAGAGTTTAAAGGTAACTCAATGAAATCAAAAGGGACCCCTCTTGAAGCAAACCTTGTGGTGACCTTAGGCATAAAAATTTTAAGCAACTGGTACTAAAAATAGAAACTGAAGCTCTTACCAGTGGAGTCACCGGATGCTAGAAACTTTGAATTGGTTGTATCAGGATAGCATTAGTCCTGAACTTCACTAAATTATCAAACTAAATGTCCCAATGGGCATGCCAAAACTATTGATGCAGAAGAATGCACCCAATGGTAAGAAAATAGGTTCCTGCCTTCTCCTTGCAACATGGAAACTCCTCTCTCACTTGTGGGATGGTGAAGTAGGAGAGGAGAGTCTCTAGCTAAGGGCTAGCTCCCTTTGATGTATCATTGTTTATTTCAACAAGTGTAAATACATAGAGGCATAGATATATATAACTATATGGACTGGGGGAATGAAAAGGGAAGAAAATAAAGGAAAATAAACTAATCTAATGAGGTGATACACCAAAATAAGGTTCCCTTCTCACACCCACTCTCAAAATTAGACAAACACACTTATACACTTCACCCTTTATAGAAGAAACAATCTGCAAACTTGATAGGGAGGTAGAAATGAAAGATACAAAAAAGGGAGGTTCACCGAAGGGGTTGTGAGAAGCACTCTGTAAATGATCCTCTCTGTTCTACACTCCAAAATAGAACTCTTCTCCTATCAGCTAAATATGGAACCTTGTAGATAGGTGGTGTGTTGGTGTTGAACCTGTAAGAGCATCAAAGACAATGACTGAACACAAATCAACACTTAAGACATACACAAAATATCTATCCAAGAAGAGGTAAAAAAATTATGTTTATAGACTTAGGTAGAGATTTTAGCAGGGCTACGCCTTGTAAAAATCATGAAAAAAAATCCTTACAAATGAACAAGTCCACAATATATATGAGAAGTAAAGAGGCCCATTTGGCACTCCTTCTTTTACAAGTGGCATACGTGTTCTTTCATGAAGAGAACAAGTCACTCAAGGAATTAAATGGACTGTTTGTTTTGCCTGTTCGAGACTTACATTTTCTACTTGGGTGACTTACATGGTTTGCCTTCCCATTTAATGTGAGATAGAGGAAATGGTTACACTACTAGCCGCTATCATTCCAAATGGTCAATTCACTGGTACATCTCACCTGCTGAAGTTGCTTCTTCAATTAGTACCGGTTAGACAAACTGCTCACTCATTCCTTGCTTGTCGCTTTGTCCATTTGTTGTTCACGCCATCAAGCGATAAAAATGCTTTGTTTATGCCACTTAGACTACTTGACTGATCCCTAGCTTGTCACTCTGCTTGTCACTTGGAATTTGTTTTTTTTGGTTGCTTGGCCCCTTGGGTGATCATACTGGCAGGTCACTACATTCTGAGCTCTTTTCTGGCTAGCGCTTCCCATTTGAAAACAAATGGTTATTCCATTTCACTAAAATTGATGCTTCTATATCCATCATGCTTTGAATATCAATGGCTATTCTATTCTTTTAAATTTGATAGCCTCGCAACTATCATCGGGTCCACGTGGCATCTCCTTGGGCACCTACGGCTTTACTGCCTTCGTTAAGTCCTCTCGGGTTCCTGCAGGTAAATTTGTCCATGGATAATTTCCTTGGGTCAATTTCCCCAAGTCTTGTGGCTTCGCTATATTTTCCACAGACAAAATGTCCACAGAAATTCTTCCAATTTGACTTTGAGCTTTGACCATGTATTTTTGCAAACAAATTGTCCATGGGAATCCTATTCGGCCCATTCCTTTATTATTGAAGTGCCCGAATCTTTGAAAACATTGAAGTGTCAGCCCTCTAAAAAGGTCATTTGACTATTAACTATCCTTCAGTTCAAGGGCATACCCTTGAACCATGCATTGAACTAGCCTGTGGAACCAAGCCATTGAGCCAAAAAGGTTCAATGGTTTAATGGTTCAACCGAGTGCGTTGATGAACCTTTGAACCCTTCCATTGAACTTTTCATTAAACTAAACATTGAAACATTTAACTTGAATTAAGTCACTTGAACTTCCATGTTGAACCAAGCCTGATGAACCTCTTTATTGAAATTTTCCTTTGAACTGAACCCGTTGAACCAAAATTTGGTTCAACAGTTCACCTAAGCCCACTGATTAGTTATGAAGGCCGATGGAATCTATTGAACCATTGACGTTGAACCTTTTCCATTAAACCAAAGACGATTCAATGGTTCAATTAGTTTGATAGTTGAACCATGACACACCAATGATGTTGAACCAAGCCTTGAACTGACACATTGAACCAAGCATTGAACTTGAACCAATTGAACCAAGTGTTGAACTTAAACCGATTGAACCAAGCATTGAACTTGAACCGATTGAACCAAGTGTTGAACTTAGGAATTGAATGGCTTCAATGGTTCAAAGACACTGACTTCTCTTGTGATATTCTTTAGACAAGAGCCTGAAGAAGCTTTGTAAAACCTAGAATTCTTTGAACTGATTCTCCGCATGCCAAAGGACTAACCTGCCGAGTCCATAGAAATCCAAAACCTGTAGAGTCCGTAGATTTAGACCTATAGAGTCTGTAGAAATGAATAGATTCATGTAAAATCAAAAAATGAAATGGCTTAGAATAACAGGGATAGGAGGGGACTAATTTTTTTGTCCTTTTGGGCAAGAAATGGTCAACACTTACTAGATTTCTAGAAGGAAGACTAGTTGGAAAGCTTGAAAACCTATGTTAGAATGCTTGTGATGATGGATCCTCACCTCCTACTCCCCTCATTTTGTAGGTAAAGAGAGATGGTAGATAGAAGGTTCCCTAGGAGGTTGGCTTGTTAATTTTGATTCTTATTAGTTATTTATAAATAGGCAAGGTAGGCATATTAAATTATGCCATGCTAGCTTGTACATAACTGGTGTTTATGTTAGAATGAGGAAGACCTAACCATCGATGATCAACCTAACCATTAGTGGTCATGCTAGCCATTGGTAGTCAAGTTTCTAGAGGTAAAGGGGTTAAGGTGGGTTAATAAGATTGGGTTAGTGGTTATTTAGTGAGTGAATTTAGCTAAGTAGATAACTATATTTAAATTTTGATGGGTTGGTTAGTGGTTTAATAAGGGCTAGGTGCTCCCTAGGGGGTCCTAAAGCATTTAAATATTTAGAAATGTTGGGTGTGATTTTATAGTGTCTATATAATGTTTACTCTCATGTTTATTACTCCCACTTTGTGCCACATGCTTTGGTGAGCACTAGGTTATCTTTTAATTTAAGTTTTCATCTACTTATAATAAGAAAACATAAGACTTAATTAGGGTTATCACATGGTGTTACTTGATAGATAATTTCTAACCCTATCTAGAGATATTATTATGGTAAGGGATCCCTTGGTTAGGTCTAAATAATCCATATTGGTCATGGCCCTAATTATATAAATGTACCAATAAATGGAATGGTTAGCATGATTTGTCTTCTCTGAGCTAGGATTGATTTGTAGATCAACTTCACTTTCCCTTGTATACACTCTGGTGAACCCGACATGAAAACTAACCCTTGTTGGTTTTCTTTCACACCTTCATTTATTATTATCTATTATTTGTTTTTCTTTTTACAATAATATATTGAATCTGTCAATATAATCTAACATTATATGAACACATCAATCACTATGATCGACTCTATATTTATCTCTACAGGTCATTTTCAATAATAGGTAATAGGATCAATTAACTTGACTTAGTTCACTTCTTCACATATAAGTTTTTAGACTCCATTGACAAAATCAAATTTGTTAGTATAATAATAGTCATCATCTAAACAACATACTATTAAAAAGTTGTTTCTATGCAATTTCACTTCACATTCAAAGGAGAGAAAATGAGAAACTAAAAGGAATGGTCAAGGCTTGTATGTACCTAGATATAGTCTGTGCACCATAATCCAGACGTTGTGAGAACTCCTCTTTTGCTGTGGAGGAATGACACCTAAAAGAGATAGACACTAAAAACATGAAGAACGTTAGTTGATAAGAGGGTGGATTGCCAAGCAAAAGCTTGGTCCTATAAGCGCTAAGGCTTCTTGGAGGATGACAATCCACTATTTTAAGACAGAATATGACAGAGATAGAAAAAAGAAATAATGAAAGATGTGAAAAGAAAAGACTAAAAACAAATACGTACTTGATAAGCTGTAATCTGCTAAACATAGTCGCTGACGTCGGTGATATTGCCGGCGTCGGTCAGGGTGGTCGCTGACGATGATTAGACTGCCGACATTGGTAGGGGAAGTGGACGAGGTCGGTCGGGGCAATTGGCCAGGGATAGGTTATAGGTCTATTTTCTAGTCTGTAGAATGGATTTGGTCTCGTCTGAGGGTCTGAGGGTTTATGAGGGATTCAGAGGGACTATTTGGGATCTAAGGGACTGAGAATCTTGTCAAGAAAAGGAGTGAGAAACAGGAAAAAGACCTTTCAGCCTTTCCATAAAGCAATTTAGTCAGGTTGATTAGATGGGTCTTAAGAGGGTCTGTAGGTCTCTAATAACTTATGCTGGGTTGATTGGACAGAGGATGTTGCCTAAAAAGAGACTAAGGGAGTGTCAGAGGCAAAGAAAAAGGAATAAGGGGTGAGAGAAGGCTTTTCAGCCTTTCTAGGAAAAATAGGGAAGGTTGGGTCGAGGATGCTTGGAATAGATAGAAGACAGAATACTAATATATTTGAAATGATATTATAATGAAAAAAGTACCAATACTTAGCTGTGATATGAATTGGCAAAGGTGCAGAAGCTATGTTTCAATTGTCGCTAGTGATGGAGATATCGTGCAGTCCCTATGCAGAATGTGTGATGCAAGACCTTAGTGCCTAGAAAATGCTGCCAAGAATGTTGATCCCTGCAAGAACACCAAGAAGCCTAGAACACTGAAAAACAAAAGCACGTGAACTTTGTTTTGCCAGAAGAGGATTTGAGAGTCGTGATTAGCCTCAGAGATTAGCTGATTTGTGATTGGGGTCCATCAAAGGGTCAAAAAATTTGGTTAAGTATAACTGATGTCGGTGATTCCACCGGTGTTAGCCAACAGTTGATCGACGTCGGCAGGTGCAGAACACGTAAAAGGGCCAACAAGCCCATTCTACATCTGCCAGGTGCATAATTCATAAAGGAATTGGCAAAGGTAAGGATAAATACGCATGAGAGTTGGTTAGGTGGTTAGAGAGAAGTAAGAATAGGTCTTGGGTGAGTCATAGGATGGGAATTAGTCCAAGGTGAGGTGTCTTAGGTGAGGTGTCATGGGTGATGTGTCCAAGGAGGGGGGGTTAATTCAAAATAAGTTTATTATTTTAAATTAGTAATTGCATGTTTTAGGAATGGGTTAGGAATGGACCAAGGGGGAAGGTGACCAAGGGTTAGACACTATTTTGGTGTCTACATTTGCCCCTTTTTGTCTTGTTGGTTGCTTTAAATGAACTGTAAGACAAAAATAGGAGTTAGTTGCCCCAGGTATGGGATAAGGTTGATTTCATTTTGTTGGTTGTTCAAGTGAACTGCAAGACAAAAATAGGCGAGGGTTGGTTGCCCCGATTATGGATAAGGTATCCCCCCTCAAAGTAGTAGATGAGAGAAAGGAACCTCGAATCGGGTGCTGATTTGACAGAGAGTAGATGAAAAGGGTGAAGATAGAGTGAGAACGCTGCAAAAGTTATGATTGCACGTACACCACTTCACGAGGATGGTCAGGTCAAATTGTCATAGGTCGAGGGTCAAGGAGTGCCAAAATTGAAATAATCAGGCCCTAGCATTTAGTCATTTGTTGATTGGGTTATTCAATCTTAGCTGAAGCTCTAATGGTCATCATGTTCCAGGTATCCCAGGCTTAAGAAGTGCTCTCAAAAACACGAAAATGTCACAAGTAGTGTAGATCAACTGGCTTGTGATCTTATACTTGTGAAGGTCAAAAGTGTGCACACAATTTTGCTAACCAATCATGAGGTAGCATACATGCAAAAACAACCAAGGCAAAATCACGTTGGAAGTAGTCACAGTTAAACGAGATGGACATGATCTCCAAGGTCTAGTGGTCGATGGATGGAGGAAAAAGTGATCTCAAGTGTACCCCAGGGGGCCAAAAGGACGTGGTCTAGAGGACTGACTGATTGGGGGCATGATTTTGGGGTAACGGAGCAAAAAGGAGGTTAGAAGGATGCCAACGTCGGTGACAAAAACCGACGTTGATAGTTAAAAAAATGGCCGACATCGGCAGATATTGGTCGACGTCAGTGAATTAGGGCACGCATATGCCAACATTGGCGGCCTACCAAATTCGACAAAACCAGATTGACGGCCCACCAAAAGTTAGTTATGATTATTTGACTGAGAGAAAAAAGTTGCTCTAGATTTTGAGGAGTGAAAGTGACTCATAGTGAGTGAATTAGCGGTATGAGGTGGCAGAGTGAGATTGGTGGAGAGAGGGAGGAGAGTGGAGTTGGATTGGAGGTTGAAGAATTAGCAGTGGGCCTACAGGATTTTGAGGCAGAAGTGATGGTAGAGGGTAGTAGAGGACCCGCGAGAGGTCCACCACCAGTGGCACCCATCGTGCCACCACGCTGGTGACACTGAGACGAGGTAGGAGGGTCTCTAAGCCCTAGTTAGTTAAGTTTTTGTTTGTGTTTGTGTTTGGAATTTTTTTTGATAAGGGCACAAAATGAGGGGGGAGGTTAGCTAGGAGGGTGGGGAATAGATCTAGGAGAGATTAGGAGTCTTTTAGAGGGTTTTGGGGGGTGTAGGGGTTAAAAAAGGGGAAGCCCTAATTTTTAGGGCTCGCCCCATTCGGCCCTAGGGCCGAACCAGTCACCGACGTCGATGGGTTTGCTGGCATCAGCTGACTAGCGACTGGCATCAGTCACTAACCTGCTGACATTAGTCACTAAGTGACTGACATCGGTTAGGTGAGTGCCGTCGCCGACATGCTAACTGATGTCAGTTGGCTGCCTGGTTAAAAAGAGGAATGAAAAAAAATGTTTAAGTCGAGGGGTCAAAGTTACGCCAAGGGCTTCTCAGGTGTTGGGTTATGTATAGATAGTAAAAGAGGGAAAGCTTTTAACATGAGATTGACTTGGGTGGATGTAGGCGAGGCTAACTTTGATGTTGTGGGATAGCCTCCTGACATTGTTGACGTGGATGCGCAGAGGAGTGAAAGTTGATGAGTAGGCACAGATGAGCGTAGTTGGACTCGACAGGCTGCGACGCTACTATAGAGTGGCACAGGATGTGAGCCTGATGGTGGCTTTGATCAAGTGGTGGGATCATTCCACCAACACCTTTCACCTGTGCATGGGAGAGATGTCGGTCATAGTCAAGGATGTGTACCATATTTTATGGCTACTAGTACACAGAGCAGACCTGTATGCATGCTTGAGAGAGGTGCACGACATTCACATGGTTACGTTGTTTAGAGAGCACATCATAGAGATGAGCTACCACTCAACGAGCTTTGCATATGAGCCTTTGTATGCTGTAGATGAGGATGCACATCGGCTAGCGGTGCTGATGATGATAGGCATCACAGTGTACACATTGTCAGATGCAGAGGGCAGTAGGTTTTTGGTTGCTATGACCAAAGTTTTGCTTGAGATGATAGAGTAGTGGATAGTGTTTGCTTGGGCACCAGTGTTTTTGGCCCAGGTGTATAGAGAGCTATGGGGTATCAGTCGGTGATGGCGATACAACTTGTGCATAAGCCACCTACTACATTGCTGGGCCTATGAGCATATAGTGGTTACTCATCCTCTAGGCCTCCCAGTGGCGATTTTGGCTAGCTTTAAGGTCAGATTCAGGTAGTGGCATGAGGTGATGGCACAGATGTGGGTAGATGGAGTGGTCAGAGACATTGACCACTATAGAGGGGTACTGGAGGCCCTGATTCTTACAGACATTATCTGGAGACCATACTTGGTTTATCCAATGTTCAAAGACTAGGGAGAGCAGCTGGTTAGAGTGTAGAGCCTGAGATGGGTCAGGGGCAGATGAGCTGGTGAGCTTGAGAGAGTGCCAGTAGAGAGAGTGTGGTGCCAGTATGGGCTACTACCAGATGTACCTCCTGCATTCCCACTATATAGATGGGATGACATTGAGGTGCCGCTCCCACTACTAGAGGAGACAGAGGGCCCAGATTTTGAGGAGTTGCCAGTAGGACCTGGGGTGGCTGACCCAGGTTGTATAGAGGCCTACATGACATGGTGGGTAAGGCAATACACAATTTTGTAGGTAGGGCCGCAACCAGATCCACAGGCCATTACCAGGGAGCGGGATACAGCCCGTGAGGAGAGGGACACTGTGTGGTAGGAGAGGGACGTGGCACAGGCCCAAGTCATAGTTTTGCAGGGACAACTGGCAGGGGTTACAGGGCAGCTGACAGAGATGACGAGTTGAGTGACAGTGTTGACAGATCAGGTCACACTGCTATAGGGACAGCTCACCGTAGCCCAGGCATAGGTAGCGGTAAGACAGGTCTATAGAGGACATGGTTTGATGTAGCAACCATCATAGTAGCTGGCATTTTCATAGGGGCCAAGACAGTCGACATCAATGCAGCTAGGTCAGCCACAGCCACAGGGGTCAGTACAAGGCACAGCAGCAGGGCAGATGGGTCCACTGCAGATTATATCTCTAGTTAGATACAGTGATGCGTTGGACGAGATTGCATATTATGAGAGGGCCATCAGGGGTTTTCCTTAGATACAATGATACTCAGAGATGAGGGTAGAGTAGAGCCGATAGAGGTCTATGTCTCGAGCGATGGCTTTTGGGTCTTGCAGATGGCACAGATCAGAGGGAGGAGATGATACAGCATCTTCTCGGCCACTGCCACCACCACCATAGCCACAGCCTTGAGGGTAGATCTTGAGATTTGTTTTTGATGTATATACCAGCCTGTGAGCCATTGATGCGAGATGTATTATATTTTGTTGAGAGAGAGTGATAGAGATAGATTGTGTCATTGTATAAAAGATTTTGATATATATATGATGATGGTTTTGGATCATTGATGTGTTATGGATGTTGTTTAATGTTTAATGTATTGAGCATTTTTGATTATGATGATGATGCATGTTTGGATATTATGTTTATGATCATAATGTTATGATGATAAAATGTGATGATGATAATGTTATGGTCAATGATTATAATGATGATGATTAATATAATGATGCGTTGTGATAATGCTAGTAATGAGAATGGTCATGACTTTTAGATTAGATGATGATGCGTAAGGATTATGTGATAGTGATATTTATGTTATGACTTGCAGATTATATGATGATGATAATGTGTTTGTAATTAATAATTATGATGTAAATGATGAAAATGATTATGCTAAAGATTATGAAAATATGTGATTGGTTGTGATGTGATTGGCAGGTGACGAGAGAAGGATATGGAAGAAAGTGACGAAGAGAATGGCTGAGCTAACCCCAGAAGACCCCATGTCAACTGAGTGCTGCCTACATATCCCCTATCATTAGGGCCTCAGGCCAATGTAGTTCTCCCAAGAAGGGAGGAAAAAAGATCGAAGTGGTTGATTTTAGTCATGATAAGGATATAGCATTTCCCATATGTCCGAGGGTACATGCTTGAAATGACAAGGAGGGGATGATGCTACAGCCTTTTCTAAATGGTGTAAGCTATAACATTGGTCAGGGTTTTTCATCCCTAGCAACTATCCATATTCGTGATGGATGTTTGCTAAAAATGAATTGCAGATTGATTTATGTTTCAGCATGTAATAGTTTATGCTTGACATAAATTGTGTGGTTGATAGTTTCCATGTGTATTGATGTCTATGGAAAATAGAATAAGTAGGTTATGTGAGTTGTTTGAAAAGAGTCGGATTGAGTCATTTTGACAAATGATGTGGTTAAACATGACCAAAGTGTAGGTAGAAAGTTAAAGGCATAAGGGCCCTTTTATTGATAAGGACCAAAATGACAACATGGACAGGGGTTGTTAGAACCAAGAGCCCCATTTATGTGTTGCATCATTGACCATAGTTATGTTAGAGTGGTAATCGAATCACTTTTGACATTAAAGTGAGCTTGAAGTCCCTTGAGTAGGTGATATGATAGGAGGAAAAGGGTAACCCATTTTTAGAGTATGAATAACTTTGCCCCTTTTTATAGGAGACCCTGAGATAACTACAAGTCAAGTCCATGACCCAGTTTTTTTTTTTTTTGAGAGCAGACTGATCAATGCGGGAAGTCCACATAAATATGTCACTTGTTTGGTGGTCATTTGTGAAGCTAATCGATGCAGGAAGCTTCTAAGAAAGATTGTTTGTAGCAAGATTTAGTCATAGCCATCCTTCGAGGAAGTGGTCTATACTTTGCTTTATAGATGTAAGGGCTTTTGAATAGCTGTCCTTCGAGGGAGTAGTCTATTAGCTACAACAATGATATTATAGTTGTCCTTTGAGGGAGCAGTCTATTTTTTGATTTGGTTTTGTGACCTTGGATATTTTGACATCTTGATTTAGTTTTGACGGAATATTGAGTCATGGACAAGACTTATAGAAGGTTAAGGGCTCCCTTTTATTGGGACGAAGCATCCGTACATCATAAAAGGGTTGTAGAGGATTTTGTTAAGGGAAAAAGGGTGGAATGGACTGAAGATTAAAAGGACAAGGATTGCTCAAGGGAAGAGCTCAAGTTAAATGTCAAGTGGATGAGTACTTGACTAACAGTAGAATAGTCACAGATGCAAAGCATTAAGGGGCTCAGGTTTTGGTCGGCCTTCAAGAGAAGACAGACGATAAGTCCCTGACCCATACTTGTGCATGATGATATAAGGTCTGAGCCAATTAGGAGCAAATTTGCCTCATTTACTCTATTCCATATTGGTCACATGTTGGTTCTCTTTGAGGATGAGGTCTCTTATATTGAAATCTTGTTCTCTCAGAGTTTTGTTATAGGTGCGCTTAATGCGATTTTGATAGACATGGAGATGGTTGAGGGCAGCGAGACGACGCTCATTGAGTAACTCAAGTTGAGCTAATCGATCTTGAAGAAAGTCATCATTAGAAAGAATGTCATGGAGTGAAATGTGAAGAGATGAGATCTGTACTTGAAGAGGTAAGACAGCCTCTATTTCGTAAACTAGAGAGAAATGGGTAGCACCCGTAGAGGTTCGGATGCTAGTGCGGTAGGCCCACAAAGTGAAGGGTATTTGAACGTGCCAATCCCTTCCAGTGTCATTGACCACCTTCATGAGAATTTTAGTTAAGATTTTGTTAGAAGCCTCGGCCTGCCCATTTGCTTGTGGGTAGTAAGGCGAAAAAAAGCTGAGTTTGATGCCAAATGAGTCACAGAGTTTTTGGATGGTCTTGTTTTTAAAGGACTTGCCATTGTCGGTGATGATTTTTTGAGGTACATCAAAATGATAGATGATGTGGGTGTTGATGAAGTCAACAATCTTGTTGGCTTTTTGGAGACAAGAGGAATAGCTTCCACCCATTTAGTGAAATACTCGGTGGCAGTGATGATGGACTGATGACGAAGAGATGAATGAGGGTTAATCTCGCTGATGAGATCTAAGCCCCATTGTGAAAAAGGCCAAAAATCTTGAGTGACTTGTAAGGCATGACTGGGGAATAAAGCAAGTTAGCATGCTACTGACACTTGATGCAATGTTGAACATAATCACTACAGTCTTGATGAAGAGTGGGCTAATAATAACCCAGGTGAAGGATGCACTTGGCAACTGAGTTACCACTGAAGTGTCTACCACAAATCCCATCATGGGCTTGTTTAACAGCATGAGAAGCTTTAGTGGAGTTTAAACAGTGAAGAAGAAGACCATCAAAACCTCTATTATAGAGAAGGCCCCCTAGCATGGTATAGAGAGTGGTGCGCTTGATGAAAGCCCACCGTGCATTGCTAGAGAGGTTGGGAGGAATGAGAGAATGAGCCAAGTAGTCCTCAAGTTGTTTATACCATACATCTTGTGAACTAGAGTCTATGGTGTGGACGAGATTGATGTCAGTGGAAATGTATGAAGGCAATGGCACATGATGTACCATGACATACATTCTTGATGGGGATGATGATGAAGAAGGAATATGCGAGGTGAGGGAAGCCATGGTGTCAGCAAACTTATTCATCAATCGAGGAATAGTCTGCAATAAGTGATGGTCGAAAGATGCTAGAAGAGTGTCAACACGGTGCTTGTACCTTTGTAAAATTTCATTTTTATAAAGATACAAACCATTGATTTGATTGATGACAAGTTGTGAGTCACCGAAGATGTTGATGGTCTTGATGTTTAAAGAAAGGGCAGTTTGAAGTCCCAAAATTAAGGCTTCATATTCGGCCATATTATTGGTACATTCAAAGTCAAGTTTAAAAGATAGAGGCATGGGTTCACTCTCGTGTGGAATGAGGATGACCCCCGCACCCCCACCGAGTTGACATTTAGAGCTGTCGAAAAATATTGTCATTTGGTAGAATGTGTCATCAGTTGAGAGAGTGGCGATAGATTCATCGAAAAACTCACACTAAGAAGGTTGATTATCGAAAAGAGGGGCATCCACTAGTTGGTTAGTGATTATTTTCCCTTTTATATATTTTTGCTGGACAAATTCTAAGTCAAATTCAGCAAGAAGCATGAGCCAACGAGCCATACACTGGTTTTGATATGGTTTAGAATGCATGTATTTAAGAGGATCAGTGTGGGTGATGACAAAGGTTTTGTGATTGAGAAGATAGTGACGGAGCTTGGTAGTGGCAAAGACTAATGCCAAACAGAGTTTCTTGGTATGAGTATACCGATTTTCATAGTTGACAAGTATTCGGCTTATGTAATAGACTGCTTGCTCACGGTGTTGCTCGTCTCGATGCGCGATCATGGTACCTAACGAATGATTTTTTGCTGAGATGTAGAGGTAGAAGGGTTGGTCACCTTTTGGTGGAATAAGGACTGGTGGAGAAACCAAATAGCATTTGAGGGATTTAAAAGCCTCTTGGCAGTCTTTATCCCATTTAAAGGAGATGTCCTTCATGAGGAGGTGATGAAAGGGTTGGCAACGGTCAGAAAGCTGTGAAATGAAGCGGTGGATGGATTGGAGCTTCCCTTGTAGACTGTGAAGTTGCTTGAGATTAGTTGGAGGTGGCATTTCGAGGATAACACAGATTTTAGCAGGATCTATCTCGATGCCATGAAAAGAGACAATGAATCCTAAGAGCTTTCCTGAGAGGACCCCAAAGACACATTTCTTGGGGTTAAGATGGACCTGGTACTGAAGAAGGTGAGAGAAGATGATTTTGAGGATAGTCAAATGGTCACGACAAAGCTTAGACTTGCCAAGCAGGTCATCGACATAGTCCTCCATGATTTTATGGAGGAGATCATGAAAGATGTAAGTCATGGCACGCTGATATGTGGCACCTGCATTTTTTAGACCAAAAGGCATGACTCAATAGCAAAAAGTTACCCATGGTGTAATGAAGGTGGTTTTGTGCTGATCTTTTGGTGTAATCAAGATTTGGTTATATCCTGAAAATCTATCCATGAGTGATAACATCTCATGGCCAGCCATAAGATCAACAAGTTGGTCAATGTTTGGAAGAGAAAAGTCATCCTTGGGACAAGCTAGGTTAAGGTCATGATAGTCTATGCAGATCTGGATCCCCCTAGTCGCCTTGGTGACAGGAACGATGTTAGAGACCCACTGCAGATAATCGATGGGTTGGATGAAGGAGATAGAAAGAAGGCACTGAAGCTCCTCTTTGACAAGAAGTGCAACACGAGGATGCATTTTGTGAAGCTTTTGCCTAATAGGCTTAGCCTCTGGGTTTGTGACAATGTTATGAGCGGCAATGTTAGGGTCGATGCCAGGCATGTTAGTGTAGGTCCAGGCAAAGGCTTTGTGATTGTCTGAGAGAAATGTGGTATAGTCGATCTGTTCTTGGGTGTCTAAAGATTGACCAATCTTTAAGACATGAGGAACATCAAAAGATGAAAGGTTAATGTTAATGGCTGATTCATTTAACATAACCTATGTTTCAGAGGGGAGGGAGCGCTAAATGAAAGAATCATCGGCACCCATATAGGTAAGAATGGCATCATCATCTATGTAGTGGACTGTGTTAATGGTTGCCGATTCATCATCTCTCATGCTAGGATAAACGAGAGGGAGAGACTTGGGAACCCCATTGAGCTGATAGGTTAGGGGTTCTAAGCGGATGGTGTTTATGTAAAAAAAAACTAGGAGGGATGGAAACCACCAACTCCGTAGGTGAGGATGGAAGAATAGGCGAGTCTAGAAGAGATTGGTCAATGGTTGGTTTGGGGAAAAGGTTTTTGGAAGCCTCAGTGGGTTCTTGGAAACCCAGTCCATACCGTTTCTTTGCATTATCGTCATTGGGTGGTTCGATAGGCTGATGGGAGCCTTGTTCGTAGTGCCTAAAGCCAAAACCCTTCCATGCACACCTATAAAGGTAGGTATGTGCAAAGGTGGGGTTGCCAGGAAAGGAGAAATCGGATGTGAATATTTGAGGTGAGGAGGAAGGATTTGATTCAGTAGGAGCTTGATCCAGCCCCCCATAGATGAGATTGGTTCGAAGGCTAGGAGGACCATAAGGAATGACCATTTCGATTCAATAGTCATAACTTGGGTTTTGATGAAGTTGTCCATACTCTTGAGGAGTCTGGAACATGTCTAGAGTAAGTAGGCGATATTCCCCCAATGAAAGTCTTTGAAAGATATCGTCCATGGGGTCCTTGGTTGTTAATTGAGAAGATGATGTGGTGGCAACTGTTGTTTTTGTACTAATTGACGCTTCTGCGGATGGAGATGATGTTTGGGTTGATGCCTTGAGTGGGATAAGAATGTCGTTTGGGTGATAGGTTGTGTTACAAGTCCTAAAAGGGGATGGGTCAGCAGGAATGACATGGACTTGTTTGTCATGTTCAAATTTGACACAACAGTGAAGTGTTGAAGGGATGCAAGCCATGGCACGGATCCAGGGTCACCTTAATAGCATGTTATATTGGAATTGTCCCTCAATGATGTAGAAGATCTTTGAGATTGTGTGTGGACCAATGCGGATATGGAGGACAACAGTGCCAATAGTGTTAGCAGTGGTGTCATTAAAGGATCTAAGGATTACGTCGATTTTTTATACGCAATTCTTGGGAAGAGCCAATTGATCAAAGGCATGGGTGGAAATGATATTAGTGCTAGCGCCCCCATCGATCATAACTCATTTAATATGGGTTCAATCAACGTAGGCTGTGATGAAAAGAGTAGCTTCCTGATCTTCCAAGGTAGAGGTAGGAATTTCAGAATCACTGAAAGTGATAGAGGTGACGGGGGACAAAGAATGGACTAGGGCAGCTAGTGGTTGAGGGTCTTTAGGTTGGACTTCCACTGCCTATAGGGCTTTGATTAGAGCCTGGTGATGCTGGGGGGAGCTTTGGATAAGGTCATATAGGGTCATCTTCACAGGAGTTTGGTGAAGTTGTTTTATCATAGAGTCTTTGATTGCCTCTAAAGAAGGGGATTGAGATGCACCTAAGATGGAAATCTTGGGTTTTGGTGGTTGAGGTGTCTGGACAAAAGGATAGGTCCAAGGAATAGCAGCTTTTTCTTTTGCCTTGTCCTTTTGTGACCTAGTGGCTATATGAATAGCATTGATTTCAAAGATAGTAGGTGAAGAAAGGGTTATGGCCTGTTGGTGAGATGTTGATATGGTTGAAGAGGTTGGATGGGAAGGTGTCGAGGGTCGGTCAAGAGTGTCCTCAAAGAGAAGAGTGTCTTTCTCCATATAGTGGTGAATGACTGCCTTGAGGGCAGAACAAGTCTCGGTATCGTGTCCTAGCGTACGATGGTATAAACAAATCTTTGTATCATCGAACCAAGAAGGTTTTGACCAGAGGGGTTGGAATGGTTTGATAGAAGGAAGGGTAATGCTAGAAGTCTACAAAAATTGGCGTAATATCAAAGCATATGAACCTACTAAGGGGTACGTACTTGTTGATGCATGACGCGTTGGTGACTTTTGCTTGGGGGATGTTGAAGAAGGTTTACGTACCACCTTTTGGTTTGATGGTGCGGTGACAAGTGAAGATGACACTTTCTTTGTGAGAGGTGCCAAATTTTTGAGAGGGGGTTGACTTGTGGTTGGCAAAGGAAGTAATGGAGGTAGTTTGTTTTGGTTAAGGGTCAGAGTAGGAAGCATGTCAATTAGGGTAGAAGGATGAGGACCTAAAATGGAGGGCAAAGTTGACGGTGGAGGAGGGGTTCGCTTTTGTGGTCTGGCAGTCTTCTTTGACTTGGTTGGAAGACTACTTTTGGTCAAGGTTTGGTCTAAGTCCACCTTCACTTGCAGGTGGGTGAGGGTAGAGACAGGGTGAACACCAAGTGACTTGATCGGTTTAGATTGGGTAGATGCAGGTTTAGAAGCGGGAGTCTAGTCTTTGTTGGGAGTCTTGGGAGATTCTGCCTTGGGAGGATTAGTAGCATGAGACGAGAGGGCACGAGAATGTTGAAGAGCTTTAAGATGCTCCCATAATCCCTGATGCTCCACTTACCTTAAAGGAAGAAGTTTGATTTTCTCCACTATTCGGGAAAATGGTTGAGAGGATGTTGGATGAGGTTTGGATTCTTGAGAAGATGTGTTAGGTGTGGCAGTAGTCTCAGACCCAAGGTGTGTGGGAGTTATAACTGGATTGTCATTGATTGAAGAAGATGGAGAGTCAGGTTCTTCTCTTGGTAGAGAAGGAACTAGAGAGTGTGACTCCTCAAGCGGGTAAAGGGCAGGGATTATGGTGCCCTCCACTTGCGGTCGAGGAGTAGGTAAGGTCAGGTCCTCCATAGGTAGTAGGAAGGAGGATGGTGAGACCGGTGGTGCCGGTAAGGTTGAGGCATCCTCCAAGATGATAGAAGTTGACAAAGAACTAACCAGAGAAAGAGGTTCATCCACACGTGATGGACTAGTAGATGGGCTAACCTCTTGAGGTTGGTTGGGGATGAAGGGCGAGACTGTATTGACCATTTGAATGTCATGTTCATGAGTGTTGTCAATCAAGGTTTGGACATTATTTTGGGTTGGTGGATGATTGGGGAATGGTTTCTTGAAGATGTCAATGCCCTGGTTAGGAGGTGCATTGGGATTATCTAGAACAAGCTCACCCTTTTCAAGCATGTCTTGGATTATGTTTTTAAAGGTTTTGCAGTTTCTCGTGTCATGACCTTTGACATGGTGGTAATTGCAGAAGTCATTTTCCCTATACCATGCAGGGATGGCACGTGAGGGATCAAATTGTGGCGGTGGTCGAATCTAGGGGAGGTTGAGAATCCCCTGTTTAACAAGTTTTTCCAGTATAGACACGTAAGATTCTCCAAGAGGAGTATACTATCTTTGTACGTATCTCTACTGGAATTGACAGGTGGCACTCTGAGATGTGGATGGCTCAGGTTGATTGGTTGAAGAGGATGAAGGTCTAAGGACTATAGCGTTAGCTGAAGCTTTAGACTTAGGATTGGATGATGAAGGTTTAGAAGAAGAAGGGTCATTGGTCTTAGAGTTGGAATTCTTGCTCTGAAACTTGACTTTATTCTCCTTGATGGCACGTAATTCAAGTTTACAGGTCATTGTGAAGGCTTCGTCAAAGGTGCAGAAGGTTTGAACCCGTAAGGTGGAAGAAAAATGTTTGGTGCAGGCTGGGGAGAATAGTTTAATAAGTTCAGGTTGAGGTAAGGAAAAGGAGAGTTGATTGATGAGACCTCTCCAGTGAGCAACAAAGTCAGCTATTGATTCATCCTCGAATTGGCAGATAGTGTAGAGGTCTGTGATTGAGACCTTCTTGGTGATGTTAATGGAGAAGTGATCAAGAAAGAGCTGGGCCAGCTGTGTAAATGTGAAGAGGGAATGGCTGGCAATAGAGTTATACCAGTCAAGCACAGTGCTAAAAAGAGACATAGAAAATGTGCGTAAGAGCAATGCATCGTCATGGGCAATAAGGTAACAGGCATGTCTGAATGCCCATAAGTGCTATTGTGGGTCTTCCTTACTTTGAAAGTGAGAAAATTTGGGAAGCTCCCACTGGTTGGGGTATGGTCTAATCAGAATGGAAGGATGAATGGGCTCATTGCAAATTTGCTCATATGAGAGAGTATTGTGTGAGATGGAAATGGAGGTCTCTAAGCTAGACATCTTATCCATCAGCATTTTGATGATATCTGCTGACGGATTGGCAGGTGGTGCCCCCTAAATTATAAGGTGCTTGAAAGATATAGGGAGGGGCGTATGATGTGGTTGGTTGCATAGACGCAACATATGGGTAGCTGGTTATTGGAGCAAAATTTAGAGCCAAGGGCACTTGTGTTATGGGGTTGGTAGGCACAAGTTGGATAGGGGCCGTCAAGGACGGTTGAGGAGTAGCCACGCTTGTTGACGGGTAAACAGTTACTCTTGTGTTGATAGGTGCAAGAGTAGGGGGGATAGAGACTAGTAGGTTTTGGAAAGGTGTGGGGTTTGGTTGAGTGATTTGAGGTTGAGGGAGTACCGAAACCCCCATGGAGGTAGGTTTAGATGGAGAGGTTACATTTTGAAGGTAAGACACGGTTGAGTTATTGGTGGAGGTGTTGACTTGATTGTCTAGTGGCTGAATTGTAGGTGTTGTTGATGTGATTCTTATCTTGACTAAGGAAGTTGGCATCCCATAGATCAGGTTGCCTAGGAAGTCTCGCATTTGGCTATGCGTGAGATAGTGATGTAAGACTTTGACATTAAGGTCCAAGAATCATGTAAAATCTTGGTCTCCTTCTGAGATAATAGGAGTCTGAGGTGGGGTTGGGTGAGTAGGAGTTCTTTCAATCTCTGAGTGGAACTCCATTATAGGACTAGTTATAGATGGTGAAGGTGGAAGCGGTTGTTGACTAGCATGGTCAAGAAAGGCCTTGGTTTGACTGCGTGTCAAAACCATTCAAGGCAAAAGAGGATCAGGTTTCAGAAAACTGTGTTTTTTTAGTCTCAAAAAACTAGAATGGATGTTTAGATAGTAAGAAAGTTGGATTCTAAGCTTGCTATTTTTGAAAATAAGAAAATGGACAGTGATCGACATTGGTATAAAAACTGATGTCAGTGAAGAAGACTACCGATGTCGGTCAGATTACCGATGCTGGTACAGAAAAGTTGTCGACGTCGGTTATAGGACCAATGTCGATTACTGTGTTTTCCAGAAACTTAGAAAAAAAGTTTTTGGAAATGCAGAAGACTTCCTTACTAGCTAAAAAAAATAGAAAAAAATAGAAAATAAGATGAGAACAGGCAGATCCTAGCATTAAATCCCTAGAAACAATGTTATTAAGATCGTGTGGCTTATGCCTTAATGTGATGTTTGAGGAGGTTGGCTATTAGAAGGGTCCTAGAATAGGTAATCTAAAGATGGTTTCAGGTATGTTTAGGTGCTCAAAAGTCTGTGTTAGGTTTCGTACATGGTCTGGTGTTAAGGAGCAAGCTCCCCTCACTTCACAATTCTAGTGGTTAGCTGGTTTCGCTTAGCCAAAATATACTTTCCCTATAGTTTAGACTCTGCCAGAGAATAGAGTGGGCTTTCCCCTTGGTGGTGAAATCCAAGTAGGATCGCCGGGATGGGTAAGGTATCCACTGGGTGATGAAATCCCAGTCGGGCCTTGTCTTAAGTGAGTTTGATGTTTAATTTAGTGCATGTGGTCTGGTTGTGTAACATCAAGTGATCTACGATTTATTCAATATGTGGTTTACTAATTACTAAGTGTGGACTAAGAAATGCAAGAAAGCAGGAAATGGAATGCAGTATATTTTAAAGCCCCAAATTGAAATGTTAAGTTGGAATGAAAACAAGTTTGAGAAAGGGTTGAAGAAAATGATTTTTTGACTAGTCTAGAAATGCAAGAAAAGAAAGAAAAACTTCTTTTTATTCTTGCTTATGATGTCTTTAGAAAAGAATAAGGAGGTGAAGAGGGAGAAACCTAATGCACCTAAATGAACAAAGAGGGAAAAGAACCCAAGGAAGGCCCTAAGGGTCCCACCAGGCATGCCAGAATGTTTCTATGCAATTTCGCTTTCACATTCAAAGGAGAGAAAGTGAGAAACTAAAAGGAATGGTAAAAGCTTGTATGTACCTAGATATAGTTTGCGCACTATAATCCAGACGTTTTGAGAACTCCTCTTTTGCTATGGAGGAATGACACCTGAAAGAGATAGACACTAAAAACATGAAGAATGTTAGTTGATAAGAGGGTGGATTGCCAAGCAAAAGGTTAGTCCTAGAAGCACTAAGGCTTCTTGGAGGATGACAATCCACTATTTTAAGACAGAATATGACAGAGACAAAAAAGAGAAATAATGAAAGATGTGAAAAGAAAAGACTAAAAACAAATGCGTACCTAATAAGCTGTAATCTACTAAACACAGTCACCGACGTCGGTGATATTGCCGACGTCGGTCAGGGTGGTCGCTGATGACGGTTAGACTACTAACGCCGGTAGGGGAAGTGGACAAGGTTGGTCGGGGCAATTGGCCAGGGACAGGTTATAGGTCTATTTTCTAGTCTGCACAATGGATTTGGTCTCGTCTGAGGGTCTGAGGGTTTATGAGGGATTCAGAGGGACTGTTTGGGATCTAAGGGACTGAGAATCTTGTCAAGAAAAGGAGTGAGAAATAGGAAAAAGACCTTTCGGCCTTTCCATAAAGAAATTTAGTCAGGTCAATTAGATGGGTCTTAAGAGGGTCTGTAGGTCTCTGATAACTTATGCTGGGTTGATTGGACAGAGGATGTTGCCTAAAAAGAGACTAAGGGAGTGTCAGAGGCAAAGAAAAAGGAGTAAGGGGTGAGAGAAGGCTTTTCAGCCTTTCTGGGAAGAACAGGGAAGGTTGGGTCAAGGATGCTTGGAATAGACAGAAGACAGAATACTAATATATTTGAAATGATATTAGAATGAAAAAAGTACCAATACTTAGCTGTGATATGAATTGGCAAAGGTGCAGAAGATGTGTTTCAGTTATCGCTGGTGATGGAGATATCATGCAGTCCCTGTGTAAAATGTGTGATGCAAGACCTTAGTGCCTAGAAAATGCTGCTAAGAATGTTGATCCCTGTAAGAACACCAAGAAGCCTAGAACATTAAAAAGTAAAAGCATGAGAACTTTGTTTCACTGAAAGAGGATTCAAGAGTCATGATTAGCCTCAGAGATTAGTCGATTTGTGCTTGGGGTCCGTCAAAGGGTCAAAAAATTTGGTTAAGTATAACCGACGTTGGCGATTCCACTGGCGTCAACCGACAGTTGACAGATGTCGGTGGGTGCAGAACGCATAAAAGGGCCAACAAGCCCATTCTACATCTGCCAGGTGCATAATTCGTAAAGGAATTGGCGAAGGTAAGGATAAATACGCATGAGAGTTGGTTAGGCGGTTAGAGAGAAGTAATAATAGGTCTTGGGTGAGTCATAGGATGGGAATTAGTCCAAGGCGAGGTGTCCTAGGCGAGGTGTCATGGGTGATGTGTCTAAGGAGGGGGGGTTAATTTAAAATAAGTTTATTATTTTAAATTAGTAATTGCATGTTTTAGGAATGGGTTAGGAATGGACCAAGGGGGAAGGTGACCAAGGGTTAGACACTATTTCGTTGTCTACAAAAGTATCATAAACTTCTTCAAAAATTATCAGGTTCATTCTTACCATATTAGTCATATTTGTTCTTCATTTATAGTCCTATTTTGCATAGTTTTTAATCTATAAAACTATAAACCTATAAAAAATTGGGTCCACTAAATTGATGTAATTATATAGCTTGTTTTTGTCTAAAAGACTCAGTTGACCTGTTGAACTATGTTTTTCTATTTCTAGATTTAATAGATAACATCAACACTATCGATTATATTATGTACTATTTACATATAGGGTCACTTGAACTGACTTTGTATTCTTCAAAACAAAGGAATTAACCTATCTTTTTAGTAATTAATTCACTTTTTATTTTTTTATTGCTTTCTTAGAGTAACACATAGGCTAAATAGGAGGTGTTTAATTAATCAGTTTAGTCATACTATTTTTCTCTTTCACAAACTTTCAAATCACATAATTCTAAAAAGTATTAAGAAACTTCTACTCAAAGACTACCTACTTAGATTTAATTACCAAGGGGGAAGACAACTTGGTTTTTTGGACAAGTATAAATATGTGGTTGATTGTATATATTGGCAAAGCACCCAACACCCTTATTGCTATGGGATTGTGAAGTGAGGGGATAGGTCCTAATACCAAGCCATTACCATAATCAATACATATAATTTTCAACATAAAATACCTAAAACATTCCTTACATTACTTTTCTAGTCCCTTATGTTTTTTGTTTGATACTAGGGAAAAAATGGGTCCCCAACCCACAAACATCATACTAAAAAAAATGAAAAAAACCTAGCTTAACAGAATAACCAATAAAGCATAAGGCTAATAATAAAAAAATTAAAAAATACTAAAAGTTAAAAGATAATAAGTTTCAAAACAAAAATTGAAAAAGTGTCGATGGTGGAGATTGGTGATGGTGTGGAGCGGTGATTTTAGTAGTGAAAACATGCAGAGTCAACCAAAATAGGCGACCCTATAGTCTGCAGTGGTTATCTCTCACCATTATAAGAGGTTGGTCAAGCTAGGGTGAGTGTACCCTAGCCTGATCCTGGTGTTTGTTCATGGCCACACTAGGGGGGAGTGAATATGTGTGGGGGAGGGTTGGGGCTGTGGTGTTAGCAAAAACAAAAAATAAAAATTTACTAGTATTGGTACATCCTTGCCCATGCATGTGGGGAGTTTTTTTGTCTCAATTGGAGGCCATAGGTGGGGTGTTGTCCCTTGTTATAGTGGTATACAATTCAAAGGTAGTGCTAGGTGCTCAGTTAGTTAAACCCTAGTGGTGGTTCCTTCTCTTGGAGCCCTACTTGATAACCTTGGTTTGGTTGAATGGCAACACCGATTGGGGAGTCTTTAGGGGTCTATCCCAAGATGGATTATTACTCAACAACAGTTAATACAAACTCCAATTTACATTCTTTGAAGGTTTTTGATAATAACTTGTTCTCACCAGTGCTGACAATGGTTGGATCAGGTTTGTCTGGTGGTACTCAAATAACAAAGATCAATGGTTGTCTTAAACATTTTGAGGTGAGGCTAGAACTAGTTATCCCACTGGATATGATTATAGAGGATATAGAATATTATTTGAAGCATGCTTTATTGTGCAAGTTTCTGGGGATGTGAGTTTCATTACAATTTCCTAAATCATGGGCCCAATGGACTTAGATGCCTGAGATAGAAATGGAGGTAATGCTTTTAGCAAATATATTTTTCATGGTTTCATTTAATTGCTTGGCAGATCGTAACAAGGCCTTTAAAGGAGGCCCTTATTTTCATAACTAGATTGGACTATTTATTAAACCTTGGTATGCAAGCTTCAATCTTGCTGAAGAGCTTCTGAATCAGGTTCCAGTGTGGGTTCATCTTCTAAGGTTCCCTATGGAATGTTTGCAGGAGGATGTTTTACATTTGTTGGCTTCAATGATAGGAAAACCAGTTGGTACTTCACAACAGACTCAAGGTAAAAAGATGATGACTTTTTCTCGTATCTATGTTGATTGATTTAAGTAAACATTTGCCAGATTTGATGGATATGTGTGTGGGTCCTTACTCTTGGGTGCAATAGTTAGATTATGAAACTCTTCCTTTTTAGTGTCATCTTTGTCATGAATATGGTCATTTACAGAGAAGATGCCCAAAAGATAGACCTATGGATTTATAGCCTTCTCAACCACCCTATAACCCCCTAGGGTTGAAAAGGGGAAGGAACCCATTCTTGGTAATGCAGATGGGGCTGATGGTTTCATTCCTATCAAGGCTCAAAATAAGAATCGAGGTCAAAAGAGGACTTTGAAGGAAAGGCAAGAGGAAGACTCTTTCATCAGATTTGATTTTTTAGATGATCTCAGCTAGCAAGAAGTGAATCTAGGCTTGATGAATCTAGATCAGGATGCGTTAAGTATAAGATAGGAGGGCCTTCTTTCAGAAGCTACTTAGGGTCTACAAGATATTAGGGCTTTGGAAATGGACACTGATGTTCAAATGGAAGTGTAGGGGGAATCAGTTCCTATTGCAATAAGGAATAAGGGTGGGGGGGATGGATCTCTTCTTGTTTCATATACAGGTATTGAGGGGGTGAAGATTGATAAGTTTTCTTCTCATTTGGGTCTTCTTCAAAAGGAGCTAAAAAAAGGAGCAGGAGATAAGTCTTCCAAGCTTGGTAGAAGAAAAGATTTGGAAAAGATTAAATTAATTGGGGAAACTTAAGTAGAGTCAGGGTTTATTAAGACTCTTGATTCTTATTTTTTAACCCCCTTGAAATGATCATTCTATCCTAGAATGTAAGGGGCTTGAATAGTGGCCCTAGACAAAAAGCTATTCAATATTTGGTTAGAAGTCAATCTCCTAATGTTCTTTTCTTGCAAGAGACTAAAGTATCAGTGGAGGGAATGTTTGGTTTAGTGCCTAAGCTTTGGGGGGGGTGGAGAGTGCCAGTGTATTGGTGCTCAAGGGTCTTTAGGGGGAGTGGCTTGTTTATTGAATCCTCAAAAGATCCACCCTCTTTGGTGGGTATCCTTGTAGCCTTCTATCTCTATGATTACATCTTATGTTGAGAAGGGGGAGATGGTTCTCTTCTCAAATATCTATGCACCTACTAATCTTCAAGGTAAACAACTTTTGTGGTCCCATATCTGGTTTGTCTGAAGCATGGCTCCTTCCATTTGTGGATAATGGGTAGAGATTTCAATGTTATTTCTGAGATGGCTGAGAAGAGGGGTGGTATTGTGAGGTTGGATCCTTCTACGATGCTACTTTAGGATAATATCTTAGTTTTAAATCTTGTGGATATCAAGCCCATTAATGGCTAGTTTACTTGGAAAAATTAGAGGATTGGGAATAACTACATTGCAGAATGACTTGACCACTTTTTGGTTTCTTGCTATTGGGTTGGTGGGCTATGGTGTTCTAGATCAAATTTTTTAGATTGGAGGGGCTCAAATCATTGGCCTATCAAGCTAGATATTTCCTTACCTTGAGTACCTCAATCTCCTACTTTCAAGTTCTAGCTAATGTGGTTGCATGACTCATCTCTCAATGAATATATTGCTGAGTGGTGGAGGTATGGTAGACCTACTTATGGTACAACAATGTATACTTTTTCTAAGTTAATTTAATATGTCAAGTATCAGCTTAAACATTGGAATTGTTAGTGATTTGGAAAATTTTTCAATGACAAGACTTCTGCACAAGCTAAGTTGGATGGTATCACAAGGCTAATCAGAGAGGATGGAATGAATGAGGACCTACTGTGGGAAGAGACTAGGTCTTTGAAAGCACTGGAAGAGTGGGAGCTATGAGAGGAGGTCCTTTGGAAACAAAAGGCTCAAATTGAGTGGCTTCAAGAGGGAGATAAAAATACTACTTATTTCTTCAACTCAATGAAAGCCAGGAGACAGGGAAATTCTATTTCTGCTATGGTGAATGATAGGGGTGAAACTCTTTCTTCTTTCCATGTAATTACGTGGGAAACTAAGAAATATTTTACTTCATTATTTAGAGAGGACTCGCAAGGGGGTTTTGATGAAGAAGCTTAGGTTCTTTCTTGTATCCCTTCTTTAGTTTCTAGGGAGATGATTGAGTAGCTTATGAGTAATATCACAATTGAGGAGCTAGAGGGGATTGTGTTTCAAATGAAGAGGGGGAAAGCTCCTAACCTTGATGGTTTTCCAATTGAATTCTTTCAAGAATTCTGGGAGATTATCAAGTTGGACTTATTGGCAGTTTTTCAAGAGTCTCATAAGAATAAACAAATGCTACAGGACTTGAATTCTACCTTCCTTGCTCTCATCCCAAAGTGTGAGGGGGTGGATAGGTTAAGTCAATTTAGCTTATCTCTCTTTGCAATGTGATTTATAAAATTTTCTTTAAGTTGATTGCTGATAGGTTGAAAATGTGGCTTAAAGTGTTGATTTCTAAAGAATAGAGTGGTTTTGTGGTGGGATGTCAGATTCTAGATGGGATTGTTATTACAATTGAAACCATTCACTCTATGGCCAACTCTAAAGATAATGCAATGTTTATCAAGCTTGATATGGCTAAGGCTTATGATCACGTTTGATGGTCCTTCCTTTAGAAGGTCCTAGGTGCTTTTGGTTTTGGGGATGAGTGGATTTATTAGGTTATGAGTTGTGTTACTTAGGTATCCTTCTATGTGTTGATAAATGGTGAACACTCTGAGCTCTTTGGTGCCTATTAGGGTCTAGAAGAGGGTGACCCCCTCTCTCCTTACTTGTTTCTTCTTCTTGTTGAGGGTCTAGGATGATTGATAAAAAGGAATGTGGAGTTAGGTGTCATTCAAGGGTTGGGGTGGGGAGGGGAGCTACCTCCACAATCTCACTTGTAGTTTGTGGATGACACTACTTTGATGGGTATGGCTACATTTAGGGAAGCTTGTAATATATGTAAGGTGTTGGATGTTTATCTTGTAGCCTTGAGCTAATTGATTAATGAAGATAAGTCTTCCATCTTTTTTTTAATACTCCAGGCTCCATTCAGAGGAGAATGGCTCATATCTTGAGATTTTAGATTGGGGTGCTCCCTTTGACCTATCTTGGTATTCCCATCTCTCTTGGAAGACTTCCCAGGGAGTCTTGGTAGAATATGTTGGATAAATTTCATGTGAAATTTAATCATTAGACCCATCATTGGTTGTCCTTCGCGGGTCATGTTCAACTGCTCAAATCTATGGTGCAGGCTCTCCCCATTTATAGATGTATGATTCAAGTGGCTCCTATGGGATTTGTTAAGGAGTTGGATTCCTTAGAAAGATATTTTTTATGGGATAGTAGCTTACTATCCTCTAAATGGAGCCTTGTCAAATGGGACATTATTTTTAGCCCAAAATAGTTTGGTGGCCTTGGGTTAAGGAAGTCATCACTTTCAAGGATCGCATTGGCTACTAAATTATATTGGTAGTGGTGTGTGGAGTAGGATGGGATCTGTGCCAGGGTATTAACTCAGAAATACTTCTCTGGGGTCCCTCAAATTTATATCCCTCATTATCCCCTAGTGGGGAAAAGCTTAGTGATTTGGAGTACACTCAAGAAAGGTGCTACTCTTATTAAGGGGGGTTTATTTTTGATTTGTAAAGGAGGGAATAAACCTCATTTTTAGTTTGATTCTTGGGATGGTTTTCCTCCCATTGTGTCTCAGTTCCCTAATTTGGTAAATCTATGCCAGAGGTTCTATGAGGTAGGATGGTCAAGGGTGAATGACTTCAAGTGCTTTTCATGTCATGGACAGCTGGTGGTGGTGAGATGGAAGAAACCTAATGAGTGGCCTATTTTGGTATGGAGGAGGAGTGTGTTGAGCTTCATAAATCCTTTATCATAGGTGTTGTAGCTCCTTCCAAGGAAGGGATGTCCTTTCCTAGTCTCCTAATCCTAAGAGTGTCTATACTATTGCTTCTAGATATTAGGTTTTGTTATTTCAATAGCTAGATGGGGTGGAGGTTCACTGGTGGAAGAAAGTGTGGAATAAGCTTTCTTGGCTAAAGTGTAACTGCTTTATATGGACTTTGGCTTGGAATAGGTGCTTGACATGGGATAAGCTTTAGAAGAGGGGTTTTTAGGGTCCTTGTATGTGTGTGTGGTGCAGATGTGGAAAGGGGGATTCCTCCCACTTTTTTTTCCAGTGTCCCATGACTTAGTAGCTTTGGTATTTTTGGTGGGAGGTCTGAAAAAGACCTTGTCTTCAGGTGTCCTCCCTAGAGGATTTTTGGAATAGTTTGGGGAGACCCCCTTCAATGGCCTCTTTCTTACAAGATGTGTGGTATGTTGGGCCTTCATTCATACTCTGGTAGATTTAGTTGGAATGAAATCAAAGAATATTCTTAGGAGAGAATTTGTTGATTCAACAAGTTTGGCACAAAATTATGGGTATGATTCGAGAGACAGTGGAAGCTAAGTGTGATGTGGTGTTCCATTTGGTGAAAGGGGATGCTAAGTTAGTGGATAGATTGGGTATTCAATGGTTGTCTCTAGCTTCTTCTTGTGTTGGGAGAGGAAGGTGGGTTTATAAGAAAGTTTAAAGGGAGGAGAGTTGGATACCACCTTTGACTGGCATTCTAAAGCTCAATACTAATGGATCTTCAAGAGAAAATCTTGGCCCTACTGGCATTGGTGGGGCTGGCAGGGACTTTTTTGGATTAGTGATTATTTTTTTCTTTTCTGTTCATGAAGGAGTATAAACTAACAACCTTATGGAAGGTTTGGTGAACCTCTACACTTTGGAGAGGGCTTATGTTTTGGGATGGCACAAGGTTATTTGTGAGCCTGACTCACAAGTTTTGATTAATGTGATGAATAAATAGAATGTATCTGATGTTAGTTGGTAGGTGGCTATGATAGTGTAACATATTTTGTAGATGAGTTCTTTGATGGAAATGGTGTCCTTTTTCCATATCCCAAGGGAGTGGAATAAGGCATCAGATTGTTTGGCTAAGTGGGCCTCTGAGCAGTTAGATGGATGGAAGATTGATGAGTGGGAGCAGGTTCCCCATGAGCTCTGACATGAATTGGAAAGGATTCTAGATGAGGATGAGAATGATATTGGTGAAGGATAAAGGTGTTTCAAGCTTGGTTTGACTAGTTCTTATGAGTTCTTAGGGCCCTAGCCCTTTGATGTTTTATAATGTTCTTTTCTAATTTTCAATAAAGTTTTTACCCTTTTATTAAAAAAAAAAGTTTCAAGACATACATTCATGAATTACTACCCAGTCCTCTTCCATCATCTCTAAGAACTCATAGTCCATTTAGGAGATTTTGGAAAAGTACATCCTTTTTTTATTTTTATAACTATTTACCATTATTCTTGATTACTCATTTTAGCTGAAACCTAGCCTTCCACATCACCTACTTTTTCATCATTACCTTTATCTGCTTTATTCTTACTATTCAGGACCCTATCACTCTTCATACTAGATCCATTGATCTTAGCATTCAGAAAGGAAAGCAACAATGATATTTTACTATTCTTTGAAATCTTTTTTGATGAAAACTCTACTAATTTACCAAAATATTATTCATGGTTACTTACATGATTCACTATCAAAATCTCTTCTTTGACTTCCTTCCCCTATGATGACACTAATTTACTCTTAGATTTGGGACATCAAGTTGAAACATGACCCAATTGAAAGCAATTTATACATCTAAAAGGAATTTTATCAAAATCAATGGTTTGAGACCAACACCTCTCTTCAACATTTAATTCAATCTTCTTTGCTAAATCTTTCAAAATATCTAAACAAACCAACATTCTAGCATAGGCTGTCTAGGAATAATCTAGTGAGGATGCGTCAATTTCTAGCAACTTCCCCAAAGCATTACCAATAGTGTTGAGACCAATTTTATTCAAAAATTGGAGAGGGAGATATGACAGCCTTACCCAAATTGGTCAGATAGAGAGATTTTTAGTTAAAGGATTAAAATTCAAAAACCATGGTTTTAATAATATAAGATGATTTTCCATTTTCCATGTTTTTGATTTAAAGATCTTATTTTGATCAATTAAATTATAAAAAGCCATAATAAAAAATACTTTTACACAAGGATAAATTTCCATACCACTAGTTAACAATGGCCACCAAAAAAATGAAATCCATTTGTGTAGATCTGAAAGAGCAATCTAGAATCTATCAAAGCGACAAATCAATCCCCTCTTAAAATCCATTATTCATGATCCAAAATTTTCTCCAAGGCTTTTCCTTCAAAATTAACCACAACAAATTGTATATCCTCATTTGATCCTTCACTAAACCATTTATTTAATTCGACAATTCTAACTCAAACTTGGCTAAATTCAAACTCCCTTTAGTCGTTACCTCAAAGGAATCCAATAGCTTAGCAATTGGTAAGAAACCCTTACCCCCCAAAGGTAGCCTACTTTATGCTAAATATGCCTTTGATTGTAAAGTAGAACTTGTTATGTACCCCTTCCCATACACTACTATTTTTGGATAAACCCCAAACTTTCCCTCTCCAGCTACTAAGTCAGGCTATGATAGTAATTGCACCCCAATATTGGATGCTACCATTACTACTAGGGTAGATTGAGTGCCACTCAAATCCCTAGTCACCACCATCAAGAGCAGTGGCTAGAATTTTTTTTCCCTTATTCACTTATTTTTACCATCAAAAGTTTGGGTATAGGCATTGTTATAACTAGAATACCCAAACTAGCGGCGAATAGTATCCCTATCCATGGACTATGTAATGCATCATCACATTTAACATAGGTTTCAATCCACTTGCTAACCCCCATCACATTGAAAAATGAGCTGGTTAACCCAGTGTATGTAGATACATTTCATGAAGGTGTGCATACCTTACACCCTACAAGATTAAAACCCATGACCTCCCTTTTGGGAGCACGTGTTCTTCACCATTAGGCCAACTTAGGTACACAAAAGTTTGGGTACAGGAATTTTTATAACAATAATGACCAAACCAATGGTGATTAGTATCACTAGCCATAGATTGTAGAATGCTTCATCACATTGAACACAAGTTTTAATCCACTTGCTTACCCCCATCACATTGAACACTGAGCTAATTATCCCATTGCATGTGGATAATTTTCACTAAGGTGTATATACCTTACCCCCTGTCAGATTAGAACCTATGACCTCTCTTTAGGGAGCACATGTTCCTCACCATTAGACCAACTCAGGTACACAATTTCTAGTTCCTTATTCTAGCCAAATCTTTATGATATTAATTTCAAAAAAAATTATAACTTAAAAACATTCAGGAATGACCAGATTATCATTTTTATTTTTCCTAATTACTCTTTGATCATTGTATATTTTATTGCAAAACCTGTATAATCTAGTGTTGGTACAAAGTTTGTGTTGTGTGCCACATCTACATTGATATATTTATTTGTGTGTTTCTTTCAAGTTTTTTCAAAATCAAACTAGATCATCTATAGTCATGAATTTCAAAATCACTCCTTACCTTTAGGACATAGTCGATCTGCTTGATTGTGTGTCTTGTAGTTTTAGAAATTTTATAGGATACATTCATCCTATTTAACCATGTCTCTTATAGGCTACTTAATTCTCTTTTCCATAATACATAGTTGCCTAATTTTACTATGTCCTTGCTTCAATTTTCCTATTGGTCTCCCTCTCTACTCTATTGATCTAGTTAATTATGTACCTCTTGGCCAATATTTTTTAGTATTTGGCTAACTTTGTTCATATTTTTCATTTTTGCTTTATAATATCATATTATTACTTCAAGCATCATGAAATCCATATCATAATCTTTTTATAAAACCTTAATTTGTTTAAATGATATATGGGATGTTATTTTCTTCCTACCTTTTCTACCTAGGAGGATTCTCACTCTTGGAGCACTTTTTCTCATCCGTCATCTTTAAGATGCAATATGGTCCAAATCACTCCAACTGATCACACTAATGGATCAAATCCATTTTACACTTAATATAATTCTTTCTTTAAAGCACCTTATTACACTATAGGGGCAATTAACACAAACTTAACCCACAATCCCAGAAGAAATATTCTAAACACCAACAACCCACTTCTTAGCAAACCTCCACCTCGCAACCCTCCCCATAATACCATTTCATAGAATGTTCCTCCTACCAATCCTAAAAATACACCCCTCAAAACCAATATAATATTTTATACCACTCAAATTCTTGCACAAATAGTGCAATAAATGAACATCATGTAAACATCTAATAGTTCTCAAATGATGCAAATGCAACATCATTTGTTAAACATGGCTAGTCAACCTCGTATTCTCCTTCCCCAAAATAAACAAAATTTCATCCCTCGACATCTTAAAGATGCCATAGGAAATATTATACCATAGCAAATTATGCATGATAAATGATCCAAAACATTCAAAATGAACCTTTAGCCCCTTCATTATTTCTATTGATATTGGTAAAATATCTCCAACTATTATATATGATGCGACTAAAGACCTTGCATATTTCCTTAAAGCATTTGGTAACCTTTATAAAGAATGATTTCAAACTAATACCTTTACCACTACCAAAATTTTAGTCAAAACATTGACAAGTGATGCATTAGAATGGTATAATCAATTTCCCCAACATTATATATGGAAACTTGATAATTTAATCAAACCTTTATTTAAAGAATTTCAACACAATGATCTTCATTAAAATTATCTTAACTATTTATTTAATGCTAAACAATCCCCTTCTCAATCAGGTCATGATTTCATTAAACATTGGAAATCTTTGGCTCACAAAGCAAATCACATGACTGATGATAAATTATTTAAAATCTTCATAACTATCTTAACACCTTCCATTCAATACAAGGTTTGAAGTTTTGCTCCCCAAACTATAAACAATGTTATCGATTAAGATAAGTGACAAGAATTTATTATGAAACAATTTGAGTCTAAAATTAAAACCATCAAGGGATCTTTCCAAAAATCCA
The DNA here is from genome assembly GCA_037957365.1 of Torreya grandis. Taxonomy (NCBI): domain Eukaryota; kingdom Viridiplantae; phylum Streptophyta; class Pinopsida; order Cupressales; family Taxaceae; genus Torreya; species Torreya grandis. Next base: position 1,254,804 of record JARHVA010004416.1, on the reverse strand, counting down.
CCATTGCAATCAACGGTAATCCTCCTTAGACAAAACTAAGAGTAGCAAAAATAAATAATCACCAAGTTTACCATAAACCCCTAACTATTAATAAATGAAACAACTTTTAGTACCTTCTAAACCATTTACTTATGATAATAATCCACCTACATGGTATGATCTTAACAATTTTTTTGAGTTTCATGCCAATGTCAATAATTTCCATGAAATATGTCATCGGCTTGCCAAATTTACTATTTCTTTTATGTTAGGAGATACATTCAATAATGATGATATGATCAAAATTCATCATCATGATTATGTTAATACCTCTCAAAATAAACAAGATTTTAAGACTTTTTTATATAGCAACCCAAAAATTATTTCTACCTCCAACTCACAACATTCAAATAAGGATATCTATGTAATTGACATAGATTATGACCAATACTATACCAATTCTCAATACATGAATGTAGCTAAAGTCAATTATCAATGTAAACCCACCCACAAACATATTATCACAAATAGAAAGAAACCATCACTTGAAGAACAAATTATCAAAGACACCACTACCACTAACATACCTTATGACATGAATGAGGAAACACTTCTAAAATATGAACTTCAAATTACTTTTCTTCATACTAAAAACATTTTACCCTCCAAGTCTCATGTTATTTATTCATCTTCAAAATCTCATTAAAATTTATTAGAGGAACTTAACTCTATGCCTTGTAAAATACCTCTTATGGAGTTATTTCATACTTCTCCATATCATTGTTGTAATCACCTAAAAGTGGTAGTTGGATGATAAGAGTATCACTTGAGTTACCTTAATCCTAGATTATCCCTAGACCCATTCTAGAGCCTTAGACTCACTTTTCCAGTCATTAAGTAGATCATAATCACCTTCATCTAGTCAAAACACATTCACAAAACTATAATCTTAGATCCCAATCCAACATGCTCAATAGTATTCCAATAGGACATAAGCACCACATTTGGGACACTACAACCATATGGTACTAATCTCTCCAATTAGGTGCTACTATCTTTAGCCCTAGATCTTTCTAATGGATACTTTTTCAAATGTATGCCCCTCTTAAGTTTGTCCAAATAAAATTTTCTTACCTAAAAAAGAAATTGAACCCTATAAATAGAAGTCTAATTTACCTATTTTCATTAGATGGAAAGTAGATGCAAAAAGCTATTCAAACCAAAGATAAAGTTAAGAAAAATCAAGGCATTTGATCCATATTATACTATACTTATGCATAATACCATCTACAATAGCCCTAATCCCAATTTTAAAACATTTAAAAACTTAAGCATCTAATCCCACTCTTATTATAGAATTCACTTGCACTTGGATCAACCACTAGGTGGGAAAACTATGTTAGGCTTGATCCTTATTTAAAGTATTTTTATGCAGGTAACTCTCTTCATAATAGGGTGTTACAAAGAGGATTAGGTTTTTCACACTAAATAGGGTTTTATAATCACAACACAAAACTCCAATTTTTGTACATGCAGGAATAATACCTACAAACATAGGTGTAGGAGCTCACAGAAAATAAGAATAGTCTCACAAAAGGGACACTACCACCACTTGAAGGACACTACATAGACATGACACTATTATCCATACTGGCCTCTACTATTTGATGAGTAGATGGACACTAGAATCTTATTGATGACACTTATAACTACCCAAATCATTTGTGATAGTTAGTTTTTAGATAAGTCTTTATTTATGCCTATTTATTGCTATTTTAAGAAAGTCAAAAGAGTTCAAATGCTATAAAAAATCAATACTTCATTATTTCATATTTATTTTACTAATTTATACATCTCATCCCTTTAATATAAACATAGGATTTTCATAGTAAAACCTTAAAAGGTTAAATCATTTGGTGAACCCATCTTACTTCTAATATTGATTAAAACCCTAGCTTTCATTAATCTAAATTTTGTGCAATAAATCGGGGCTATGCACTTCTTATTTTCTAATTTTTTTAGACAACATAGATAAACTAAATTAGTTTCATATTATATTTTCAATTTATTTGAATATAATTTAAATTATTTCAAAGAAACCCTAAATTCAAAAAACCCTAACCCTAGACACACTTAGGGTCTATATCATTTTTCTATATATACTTAATTTCTAGATTCATATATATTCTAATACATATCATCATGATCATAATGACATAATAAATTAATCACTTTTTTTACATATTTTCATTTACATGCTTATTCCCTTTAATTCAGAATGAACTCAAAAAAGACATAAACACAAGTATAGATAAATATTTATATTGATTGAAATATATGTCATATCTCATACCATGTTATCTTTCTCCTATGTGGAATTCCATTAAAAAACAAACCCATATACACGTATAGGATTTAACACCTAAGCTAACAACTATGTTTCAAGTTTCAATGTCATATATTATACATAAGAATGAATCTTCTTCTCCTCCTCATCACCATGAGGGTGATAGCTACTTTCCCTCTAACTAGGTAAATGATATCACTTCTCCATGAGATGAATTAGCCTATACCAATGTCACTAGTCCCCCTACTCATCATATTCACACCTCTTCCCTATAGGGTATGTGCCTACATGTTCAATTAGAAATAGTTAGGGTGTGCACTTACGAGATTTTAGGTGATCAAATTATAAGTATGAACAATATAATTTAAGGTTTATAAAATCAGAATCAACTATTACATGAAAATGTTACAAAATTAGAAAATCAATTTACAAGACAAAGGCCTCCAAGGCACAATAGTGTAAATCATGTGTATATATCTTCAATTAGTCAATTTATAGAAAATAATTTTACATATCAGAACATGAAATTAGAATAAAATACATATACAACAAGTGATTCGAAAAACATTCAAAGGTCAAATAAAATTTCTAGTGAGACACTAAGGGAAATTATTAAATTTAAGTTGATTAACCTACCTCCTCTACACCAAATGAGGAGATCCATATACTTTTGTGCATATCATAGAATGCATGGGCACCACACCAATTAATATTTAGCATTGAAAAGTAAAATAAAATAGATCATGGATACAGATGACTCACATAGTGACACTTCATCCAAATAACATACATTAACATGTCTACCAATTATAAAAGGGTCAAATTCAAAAATAATACAAAAATGGTTATCAAAACATAACTTAGAACAATAAAAGGTTCTAAAATCACAATCACAACAAGAAATAATATAATAAACATAGATAAATCAGGCAAATCTACCTCTCCAAAATGAGGTCAAATTTTCAATATGGTATGGGTTTGGTCAAAACTATCTACAATAGTATGATTATCATGGTCAAGGTTTGGAAAAATAGGCCCAAGACATCACTTCTCCTATTTTAGTAGTTGATAATATTGGTCAACAAATTTTGGGGTTTATTGAAAATCCTAAGGCACATTAGTCACAAATATAGTTTATCAAGCTAAAACATCCAATTACTTAGGACATGTTATAGAAAGAGAAAGATCTTAAGTTTCAAATTCATAATCATGTTCATCTAACAAACATTCTCAAATAAGGATTTTTAGCAAAAGATCCCCCACAACACCATATGTCTACAATAATCATAGTTTCAAGGGAAAAAATGACAATCGATATGCTAAAACATAATTCAAAATGGTTAACTACATAGCATAAGGTATTTCCCTCCAACATACCACGTTATTATGATTCCAATGATGAATGATACTAAGATTCCTACTTCAAAAATGTTTAACTACAACACATAAATCACACTACATGATATTATCACTCCTAATTTCATCACAGGACACAATGATAGTGAGTCTCCCATGAGAGTCATTAGTTATTATGGTTCCTAATCTTATATATACTTCCTTCTCTCTCTCACTACTTGTATATAGTTTATTTTCATTTACTTGTGCATACATTATACTCAAAAAACACAAAAATAATATAACATGCCAAAATATGAAAACATTCAAATATTTCAAAAACACAAAATTTTATAGATTGTATGCATTGATATGTTTTACATTTATTATACTTTCTAGATATTTCCTATTGATAGCTATCCTAGTATAGTTAGTTTTATCATACATCTATGATTTACTTAATCTTGTTGAGTGCTTATATATTCTAGATAGGACTTTGGTCCACTACACTAATCTAAACTAGCTATCATCTACCTATTGGAGGCATTTACATCAATCTAAGTTTATTTTGATACATCTACCCATTAGGGTCATATCCTACATAGTTTTTATAACCTAGTTTTATCTTTATATACTATATATTCTAGTTTACACATTAATTTATATAAATATTGGTCATTTCTCCTCATTGGTTAGATTTTTTCCAACTATTACTAGTTAGACTCAGTATATATGCATCTTAGCATATACATATATTTGTATTACACAGTTATACATGCTTTCATTTATAGTTCCTAGATTAGACTTGATTATGTTCTTATGCTTCTTCCATATTCAAGGAAATTTTAATATGCCATTCTTCTTTGGATCTACACCACTTCTATATTTGTATGCCTCAAACATGTGACCATGTACATTGTGTGTGATTTTTCCTACTTATATATGCATACATCTGAACATGTACTTATATGTGGATCTATGACAAATTGCTTGTTGCTTACATATGTGGACTTTTGAACATGTCCTTATATGTTTTCATTCTTAGATTTAGTGATATTTTCCCATGTCCCTTATATTATGTCCTCTTAGCCTATATTTTGCATGCCTCATGTGTTTATATGTTTTCTTCCTTGTATGGTTTTATACCATGACACTTGTATTTGCTTGTTACATTCTCTCTCCCTCCCTCCCTCCATCCATCCATCCATCCATCCCTCCTCTCTCTCTCTCTCTCTCTCTCTCTCTCTCTCTCTCTCTCTCTCTCTCTCTCTCTCTCTCTCTCTCTCTCTCTCTCTCTCTCTATCTCTCTCTCTCTCTCTCTCTCTCTCTCTCTCTCTCTCTCTCTCTCTCTCTCTATTGTTTACTCATTAATGAAATTAAAAGTTTCTTTTGGGATTAAAATTAAGTTCATATATTAAGTTAAAATTTTAGTTCACACAGCTTAAATTAAAGGCAAATTAATCTATCTTAGCTTCAATCCTTGTTTCACACACCTAAACCAAATCACTTTCATCAACTAAACATAAAAAAAACTTGGGACAAGGCCTAACTAAGATTTAAACACTTAGAAGTAACCTTACCCTTTCCTTATGATCCTACTTAGAGGTCATTACCAAGGGGATGACCAACTCAGCTCTGTAGTTGAGTATAATCTCTAGATATCAATATATTTTGGCTAAGCACTTGACACCCTTCTCACTATGGTGTGTGAAGTGAGGGGGTAGGCCCCAATACCAAGACACGTATTGATTCTAGTATAGATTCTTTTTACTACCTAAACACAACCTAAAACCAACCTTATAATTCCTATTTAGTACCCACTCTACAAACCAAATTTTATCACACAACTTCTTAAGGCATAAGCAAAAATTAAGATTAATTAAAATTTTAGGGCTTAACCTCTCTCTTAGAGTATGATTAGATTTCTTTGATATTTTCTTGACTTCTCTTTTTTTGGGTAACAAGGCTGTTTATTCTATTTATCTCCCTTATCTCATATGGTTCTCACCCACTAGAAGTGAAGAGACCTTGTAGAGTGAAACCTATTAGCAAGCCAACCTACCTCTTCTACCTCTTCATCCATAGACTATACCAACTAGTAAACTCTCCTTACCCTTTGAGAAGTCCTACCTTCACTCAAGAGGTTATTTAAGAAAATAAAGATTTTTCTTCTTTCTTAGATAATAATTGCATATCCTTACAACATTACCTTACAACCACATCCTAACATATTCTAGCTTTGACCCCATCCATAGATCCACCTTATGGCATGACCTCATGGGGATTACCTCCATTTCCATGATTACTACACAACCATTGACTACCCAATCTTCCTAATCAACCAATAACCCCTTTGACACTACCATTGAAAACTAACCAACCCAAAATACCACCATCCTTATACCTTCTACTCTTAACAAACCACTCCTCCACTCTGGGATTACCTACCTCTAGCACTACCAAACTCCTCTAGCTAGCTTTAACTAGTCATACACCACTCTATTGCAAGTGCTTATGGTGTCCATACCCTCTACCTTACCACTAATTAGTATGAGGGCTACCACCCTTCCATTTATGAATAACCCAGCTACTACTCCTATCTAACAAGCACCCCTCAGATCAACCTTTGGCTACATCTCTAATCTATAAGGGCATGTACCCACCACCTAGATACCTACCTCTACCTACCCTTATACATATTCCACACAACCATTGAAATCCACTTACTCATATGTGGCAGCCTCCCAACCTTCTACCCACTACTCATATGTTTCCCAACCACTAAAATAATATGTATCTTATAGCCCTTTGGGTACACAACCCCAATCTAGCTTAATGAAGATGCTTATGGATAAGATGACCACCTTAGAGTCATCCCTCATGGGTGATCATAACATCTTTTCATATGACTAAATCTATAATGAACCTATCCATCCATTTATACCTATTAAGCCATATCCTCCCCAATGGGAACTTCCCAAATTTTATAAATTTCAAGGTAAGGAGGATCCCCAACAATACCTTAGGGAATTCTTACATGCTTTTTATCTCATCACTTATAATGATTCCCTTCTCTTCTACACCTTCACCATGTCTCTAACTAGTCTGGCCCTAGATTGGTATAGTGTTGTACCCAAACATTCCATCTTCTCCTTTACCCAATTGGCGCAAACCTTCTTGGATCACTTTTTGATCAATATCTGCAAGAAAGTGTCTATCACAAACCTTTATTCTATTTTGTAGTTTGAAGATGAATTTATTACCAATTTTGTGGCTTTTTAAAGGAGCCTTATCGACTATCTATCCTTCTCCTTACCTCAACCTAAACTTATAGAGCTCTTTGCTTGGGAATGTAACAATAATATCTCTTCTACCTTGCATGTCTAAATATTTTTAACCTTTTATGAAGATTTTACCATGATACATAAGTTGGAGAACTGAGCCATTGATGAAGGAAAGCTTAAGCTCAAAAATAAGAACTCAACCTATAAAACTAGTGAGGCTTCTTCCTCTAAGTCAAGCCACTAACCCAATACTAACACCAAGAAGAAGGGAACCAAAAATACAACCATCCTTAAATCCACTCCTCCACCTTATATTGACCAATCAAATTCCTCTAGTTCCTCAAAGCAAAATATGAGGAACCAAACCTAAAGCAACCAAAATTAGTTCATTCCACTTGGAGAGTCCTATGCTTCCATCTTGGAGATGTTATTAAAAGCCAATATCATTCAGCTTCCTCTTATCAAAACACCCCAATAATTTGACTCTTCTCATCCTATACTTAGCTGGTACAATAAGAATGATATATGTGCCTTTCATCAAGTGATATGACATGATGTTAATAGGTACAACACCTTCAAGAGCATTGTCTAATCCCTTATTGAAAAGGGGGAGATTACATTGGACAACCCTAATGTGCCATCAAAATAAGTCCTTGATATATTTAGGAAACCCTTCTCAAACCATGTTCCTACCAAGAATGAAATCAACAATGTTGAATTATCTCATGACACCCATATGGTTAACATGGTCCTTGATGCAATCCTTACTAAACCTCCTAGTATCCAATATTTTGATCCTCCACCTCCTCCATCTATTGAGGTAGGTGAGTCACCTTCCCTTCTTTTATAAACTCAATTTAATAAAATAAAATCCCTACTCCCACCACTTATTTAGGTATTGGAGACACTAACCACCCTTTTAACTAATATACTAGAACAACTAACCATCACTACCTCACCTTCACCTTTAATTACCAATCAAACTAGTTTCTCTTTAAAGATCATTCCTAAGGAGAAAAAAACCATGTTACTTTTCCCATAGATGAACCATCTATTTCAACCCCACATCTTTTGACTGAGGAATAGGATGAGGTTACCATCCCTATGTCCCCACTTAGAGGCCTATCTTTTAGGTCCACCCTTTAGGGAATCAAACCAACCTATAAACCCTTCTCTAGGCTAGTGCAGAAATTAGTGTTGATCTCTAACCTTGGCATGGATCAATCCACCTTTTTGTAGAAATTAGGTCTTCCCTATATCACCCATCTAAATACTCTAACCCTTTCTCATTATGACCAACCTGACACTTCCATTAACTAACCCCTTATCATATCTACCCAAACTACCAAACCCTCTAGCCAATCAAATAATACCTCCACCAAATTGAACAACCCCAAACCACTTAATCCAACCAGGACCAAAGTAAAAAATCCCTCTCCTATCATCCCAACCAGGTCTACCAAGAATCTTGGTATCCTCCCTATACCAAGCCTTAGTCACCTATCTTTCAAAGTGGACCTAACCCCTCCAAACATACCAACCAAACATTAAACCAAAGCAACTAAAGAAGTGAAGCCACATAAAGTCTATAAGGCCTAAATTTTTCCTCCCTCAACCTTTCCCTCCATTCTAGGGCCTCATCCCTCTACCTTGAATAAGAAGTCAATTACCTCTACCAAAACCTCACCACCTCTTTTGGTTATGCCTTTATAGTTACTCTCTGATGTAACTTTTTTCACCATGCCAACAATACCTAATCTACCTACCTTATGATCTCCTACCTATATATCATCCACCTCATTGCCTAAATTGAAGCCAATAACCAAGCATACCACCTTACCCAAATCACCTACTACTAGACCTATCTCTAAACAACCTTCTACCCCAACCACCAAAGTCAAAACAACTACACCTTTACTACCTTCATCTAAGTCTTACTTGACCATCCTTAATAGGTTATTACATACTTATTGTTTATCCCTACCTCTTATCAAACCCTTTGACCCTCTAGCTTCAAGGCTTGCCTAATACAATGATCACCAAGTTTGTGCTTATCATAAGACACCAGGTCATGACATATAGAACTACAAGGCTCTCCAAACCATTATCCATCAAATTTATGATAAGGATTATCCATTAATTAATTAACTTCCTATGGATCCTATATCAATCTAGTCATCAACCATACCTACCCAACACCTACCTACTCCTCCACTCTAACTTAAGAGAGAAGATGAGTCTGACTAGTCTTCTACCTTAACCTTTCCTTCTATCCATACTATCGACATGGTAACAAGAGCATGGTAGAAGGATAAGGGGAAGGCTAAAGTGTCCATTCCTTAGACATACCACTCCTCAAAATCTTAACCATTTCCATCTTTGACCAAACCTAAGGTGTCTATCTTAGGTACCTTCTAATCTAACCCTTTAGAATCCATCAAGAGAGTTGTCCTTAAGAAAATTCATTAGACTTGGTCAAGATGAGATTATATGAGTTAATCTCTACCTTTCCTCACCATCACTAAGTTCTAATAGAATCTTTACAAATTATTTAAGTCCAACCCAAGGATCCCCAACCTGTAGCTACCTTTCTTGGTGTTTTAAGATTTCTAACCTTATTACCTTTAGGGATTTAGAAATACCCTCCATCCACCCTAAGGACCCAGATCCTCTTCTCTTCATCACTACCTACCTCAACCAAACCCATATTATATGGGTCATGGTTGATGGGGGAGATAGGATAAACATCATCTCATCTCATGCCTATAATCAGCTCAACTTATCAGACAAAGTCATATCTAGATCCTCAGCCATCCTTAATTCTTTTAATGATATCATGGACACTACCTAGGGAAATATCATCTTCCATATCCATGTAGGACCCTACACACTCCCTAAACTATTCTATGGTGTAGAAGGTGAATTCTAATATAATTTCTTGTTAGGATGACCCTAGATTTGTTTTATAGTTGAATTCCCTCTACCCTCCACCATTGTATTAAGTTTGACAATGAAGGCTAGGTCATCACCATCCAAGCTGACCCAAGTCATTTTTCAACATGTAACATGACCTACTACACCAATTATGTCCTCATACCCCCATCCAACACACCCTCAAAAACTAAAACTCAACTTTCAACCACCAAAGTGGATATCACATCCCCTTCCATAGATGAGGCATCAACTAGTTCCTCTATACCTTCACACAAAATCCCTACCATAGACCCTTTAGAATCTATGTTCCATCATCTTTCACTAGGGAAATATCACCTTTTAGCATTTGACACTTTTCCTACTCCTCATGCATATGGAAAACTTACCAACCAATGAGGATATGACCCCAATATCAAAAGTATCATTCCCTTTAGACCTCCACACCATCAGACCCACTTTTTCTTTGGGGGAATCAACAAATCCCTTGATTCTTCTACTACCTCTCTTTCACCTCAACTATTCACCACTGGGTTTTCTTACCTTGATAAACCAAGTTTTACCAAGACATACCTCCATTGGTGTACTTGGAAAGGTTTTGGTCTTGGATGATATGACATCGACCATGTTGAATGAAGCCACCATAGATATCAACTTGTCTACTCTAGATAACCCTCATATTATCAAACTTGGCCAATTGCTAAATGATGAGGAACTTTGAGACTTTCACTCTTTCCTCTAAGACCATAGTATATCCTTTTCTTAGTCTTATAGTGATATGCCTAGGATCAACCCCACTAGTTTTACCCATAACATAGTCACCCAATGTGATACCAAACTTGTTAAGCAAAAGCTCCAACACATGTATCCTTACATAACCCTTCTCATTAAAGAAGATCTCTAACATCTCCTATTTTTCAACTTCATTCAACCTATTTAATACCCCTAATGGGTCTTAAATGTCATACATATCACTAAAACCATAGGGGGACTATGCATTTATGTCAACTTTCATCACCTCAACCTCACTCATACCAAAGATGAATTTCCTCTACAACATCAACCAACTTGTTGATCTTATAGTTGGACACAAGATGTTATCTCTTATGGATTGATTCTTGGGTTATAATAAGATCTTAATCACCCCTAAAGATCAGCACAAAACTAACTTTACTACCCCTTTAGGGATCTTTTGCTATAGAGTCATGCCTTTTAGGTTAAAGACTATTGGTACAACCTACCAACATGTCATGACCTACATCTTCCATAACTTAATCAATAAGATTGTAAAGGATTATATGGATGACTTTCTCAAAAAATCCAAACTCTAAAAGCATCACTTAATTGTTCTTAAGATAATCTTTGAGTGACTTATCCACTATCATGTCCATTTTAACCCCAAGAAGTGCATTTTTGGGTCTTATTAGGAAATCTTATTGGATTCATTATCTCCCTTCATGTAATCAAAGTCAATCCCACCAAAATAAAATAAATCCTATACATGTTTCCTCCTACCAACCTAAATCAACTCCATAGCTTATAAGGTAAGCTTTAGTCCATTCATCACTTTATTTCTCAACTTTCAGACTGGTGCCAACCTTTCCACCACCTTATAAATAAGGATGTCTCTTTAAAGTGGAATATATATTGTCAAAATGCCTTTAATTCTCTCAAAGAGTACCTTTTGTCACCACCTATTCTTACCCCTCCCAAGGATGACCAACATTTTTACCTTTATATCTCTACCACTAACCATTCCCTAGGGGCAATGTTGGCTCACTGAGATGAACAACATAGAGAGAAATCCATATACTATATTATTCACATGTTTGTAGAGTACGAGACTCAATACACTCATATGAATAAACTCTATTTATATTTAGTATTCATGGCCACCAAGCTTTTCCACTACCATATTAACCATAAAACCTATATCATTACCAACACTAACCCACTCAAGTACATGCACTCCAAGCCATACCAAAACTAGCATATGGCCAAGTGGCTCATGTTATTAGTAGAACTTAACCTTGAGTTACTTTAATAAAAATCCATTAAGGGGAAATCTATCACTGATCAATTAGTTGATTCACCATTAGTAGACAATCAACCTCCTCCCATTGAGTTCCCTGATGAGCCCATTATGACCCTATCTCAAATGGATTTCACCTACTAAGTAACCATGTTCTTTAATGGATCAAAATGTCAACATGGAGGGGGAGTAGGTATCATACTTATCCCTTTTGATGGAGAACCTCTTCCTTTATCCTTCAAGCTTACTTTTAAATGTACTAACAACATAGATGAGTATGAATCCCTAGTGATAGGACTTCAAACCACCTTAGCCCTTGAAGTTAAAATAATTAATATCTTTGGTGACTCCCAACCTATGTTTAATCAAATCAATGTCTCTTACTAGTGTAAGAATGATCTTTTCAAATAGTAAAAACAAGTTTTCCCATGCCATGGATTCCATTTCCTTGTATATCCCATTTGCACCATCAAACTTTAAGCTATCTATCATTATTAACAAGCCTACACAAACATCCTATGTCAAGCTAGATTCTCCCACCATTTTCAATGTGGAGGAGACCCAACCTAACCTTTGGTACCAACAAAATTTTGACTACATGATCCTTGGCCTTGTTCCCTTTGGCCTTCCTAAGAATGCTTGAAGAACAATTATTCAAAGTACCTCATGTTATACCATTATGGGAGGCATTACTTATAAATGTGGTTTTGATGGCCTCCTATTATATTGCTTGCAAGTCATGAATCCTCTCATGATATCAAAGAAACACATAATGGTATATATGGGGGTGATTTTAGTGGCCTCACTATCACTAAATATATCCTCTATCTTAGATATTACTGACCTACCCTTAACCAAGATTGTTGTGATTATGTGAAAAAATGTGTCAAGTGTCAATAAAATGCTAATTTACATCATACACCCAGTTATAGCCTTCCTATTTCCACCAATTTTTGGCCATTTTCATAATGGGGTATAGACCTTATTGAGTAAATTAATCCCCATTCCTTACAATGACACCATTTAATTATCACCATGACTGAGTACTTTACCAAATGTGTAGAGCCTATTCCTCTAGTCTTGACTAAAGTAGATAAGATTATTGACTTTATCAACCATCACATCATCTGTTACTTTAGTGTCCCTCATAAGATTATCATTAATAATGGTTAGTCCTTTAAGAACAAGTAAGTTTAGGGTCTATGTGATGAATTTGACATTAATTTAAGCTTTTCATCACCTTATCATCCTCAAACTAATGGAAATGAAAAATCCTCTATCAAAAATACTAATAACATGCTAGCTAAAATGGTCAATGAATTAGGTTAGGATTGGTATCTACACATCCCCTTCACCTTGTGGACATATCACACCAACATTAGAAACCCTACAGGTGCTACCCTATTTTATCTTGTATTTAGAGCAAAGAATGTCTTTCCTCTCAAATTAAAAATACCTTCTCTTTACATATCTTTATAGGATCTTGTTTTAGAGAATGATTATCATTATCACCATTTAGCCCAGCTTTAACTACTTGATGAGTGCTTCTTAGTAGCCATCATCCATCTTCATATCTACCAAGAGTGCATCAAGCATGTTTATAACAAGAAACTTAAAGTACAATAATTCAATATCAAAGACTTCATACTAAAATCAACATGTCACTAACATGGAGAAAAGAAAATGGGGGAAAAAAAAAATTCAATTGGCTTTGACCTTATATCATAGCCCACAAGTATGGATCAAGAGCTTATCAGTTGTCTTCTCTCGAAGTCCACCTAGATCTTGAACCCCTCATGGTACATTCCATGACTTCACAAGATGGATTCCCATGATCATTGTTACATCAACCTCTTTACAACTAACTAAACCTCTTGTACTCTTAGATTTTCCACCATGAAGGTGAACCACTAAGTTTGTATAAGCAAGTCTATGTCAATAAAAATCAAAGCCAAATAACAAAACCCATATCACTAGAAACCATAAGTCATCCCTAACATTTATAGACTAATCCCTTGAAAGATAGCTATTAGTATTCTATTAGAAATTTACAAAAGATAAGGTGGACTGCTCCCTTGGAAGATAACTATAAAAAATCATTAAGCATAACACATAAACTTAGACCAATCCCTTGAAGGATGGTTGAGTAAGTATTTGTCAAAAGTATAGCAATTTTTTGGAGGCTTCAAACATCGATCAATTTCCCACAAGTAAATTAGTATAAGACCTATTATCATAACCAAAGAAAAAGAAATGTAATCTTGAAAGCAATAATTAGCTTTCAAATAACAAGATAAGGTAGAATTTGCAATTAGTTTCCACAAGTAGACTTCTTGCATCAATCAGTCTACATAGTTTGGCATAGTCTTATTTATACTAAATCTTTGGACACCTATAGAAGAGGCATGTTAGTCTCACAAAAAGGTTAGATTTTCACCCATCTCCCTATATGTAAGGGATTTTTTTAGCTTACTTGACATTATATGGTCAAGATACCTTTTTAGCCAACTAATGAATGCTAATGTGAAGCATTCAAAGAGATTATGTTCATTAAATCAATCCAAATTTGGTTTTTGTTTTAGTCCTTGTCAATGAAGAAGTATCATTCCCTCTTCTTACCCTATCATGACTAGTTGACATTGTCATTATGACGTTCACCTATATATTCTATTCTCTATTTTTTGATATAGTGTTGTTAATTAAACTATCTCATGCATTTTATCATAAACATTAACAACAAATAACCATAAGCATACCCATAACCACTCGCATTACATGGCATACATGATAATCACATTTATAGCCAATAAAATCAATGTGAACATATCTAAACATAATGAAGACCAAAATACTCATTAAAAAAATTACCATATCATATGCATAACCATAAAGACACCCATAACCATAACCAATGTCATAAAGTAATAACATCCATTAGCATTCAAAAAATTAACCATTTTTCCACCACATATCTAAATACTTCTAATTTAGTATATACATATTAAGATTTAGAATGTCATTAATATATCCATAAATCCAAACTAACTCATGCCCATTAGTATATCTTGGCCCAACTAACACACTTCTTATGACACTTTGTGCCTAGTCCCTTGAACACAGTGACAACATTGCCATGTTGACCACCTTTTTAATTTGCACCACCCCATGCTTACTTGACATGATTATGTCTTATGGGAGGATTTCCTACCTTGGATACCCACGACACTTGACCTATTTATGTTTTCCATGGGATGCTTCCCACTTTGGATACTTAATAGAAACATTGACCTTATTTAGGAGACTAACAGGTGTAGCCAACTACCATGCCTAATATGTGGTCACATGGTATAATTGCCACTTGTCCCTTAGAACTAACCTTTTATTATTTTTAACTATACCAACTTTGTCTTTTTGTGATCTCAATTATCATACCCATTATCACACTTCTCATGCCTATTTGTGCCCTCATTCCCAACCTATCATCTACCTTCATCCTCACCCTTGAATACCTTATCAAACCTACACCTGATTTGGTTTTTACCTCATTGTCTCCTAGTTTGATGGCGAATAACTCCTACCATACTCAGGACAATAAACAAACCTTCAACTTAGCAAACAATTTTTGTTTTGCAGTGTGTTCACTCAAGCCACCTAATAAAAAGGGGGAAAATATAGACATTGTAAATATGCACACCTCAATTCAAAATTTCAAAGTATCCCTTGACCACTTTGGGACCCTCATAGGAATAATCTAACCCTCTAAACCCTTATTGAGCTCACCCATAGTTAGTTTAACTTAACTAGCTTAACCTTGCCTTTTAGCCCTTTTCACACCTTGACACTTGACCACTGATAATTAGAGTAACCATTGATGGTCACCCTAACCATCGATGATTAGGGTCCACCTCCCTAACTAAAAGAATGTAAACCATCTACTTTGCTTTTACAGTTATAGCTTGTCTAAATCATGTTATAAGTCTTTGTATGGATAATTTATAATTAGACAACCTAGTTGAACATTCACTTCCATCTCTTGCTTATGCCTATAAAAAGAGAGGAGATAGGAGGTGAATTTTTTTTGAAATTAGCATCAAGAGCTTATATATCTATGAGTTTCTTTCTTGCAACTAAATCATCATCAACAATCCAATAATTATATCAAAGAGTTAATTTACCACTACCTCTTCATTAAGCCGTCAGGTACCATTACTCTATTAGAATCAAGATAGATTACACCAACAGGATAACTACCTAAACTATCTACCCAATTGACCTATGGTAAGATAAGTACTTTTTTTTTAGCATTCATTTACTTTATTTCAATCTCACAATTAATCCAAACCTTATCCACCTCTCAAAATCCATCTTTTGGATCTCATCAATTATTAATTTATCAACCTAGATCTTCACATAGTAACCATCGATGGTTGACTCAATCATCGATGGTATTCTCAACTACCGATGGTCACCTTGATCACCAATGGTCACCTTAACCACTACAATCACCTTAATCACTAGTAGTCACTATGGCACCAAAAACTAGAAATTTATTTTCACCTGCCTACACCTAACCAAACCTAATTTTTTGTGTCCCTACCTATTCACAGACCCCTTTCAGATTTTTTGAAGTATACTCCAACCCTCTAGCACTAGTATTAATTAGTTTATTCCTAATTTAATATATTCTATCATAATTATTAGAAAATACTCTTGTATTCAATTTAAATACCTTTTGATTCATTGATGTAAGTACCTCTATTTTTTATTTATAAACTTAATTATTTAAAACATGTGGATTTTTATCCCTAAGGAAGCTCCTGCTTCTAGGATCTATCTATTATTAAGCAATCCACCCAAATATTTGTCTAATGAACAAGTTCAATTTAGTGCTTTCATATCTATAGGTCATCTTCCAAAATCAAAAAGGATCTCTTTGTAATATTATGATTTCAACACATGAAATATCAATCAATTTTTTCAACCATACCCATACTCAGTTTCTCTTTTCCATAATAATCAATAAATTCACTAAAATATCAGAAATCAATGTACTACATTTGTTCATACTAAGGAGATCAATGGTGCATAAAATGTTAAAAGGTCAAGATCTGATAATGAGGATCTATGAGGCTAATGGGAATAAAGATAGGTTGGATCATTTTGATTATCTTGAGTGATTCTCAATGGACAAAGTCGAGCCAAAGGACCATTTTTAACTAGAATCAAAAAGGGTCTTATAGGGTCATCAATCCACCATTAGAGATTAATTAAATATCATGAAGTGGAAAAAGTGATGTAGTTAGGTATAAAGAACATAAAGGACCAGCATCAAAGCTTAATATGGACCTTTGGTTCAAAGATTTAAGGGTTACAATGTTATTTTATGACTATGTTTGCTTTCCTTAAAGAAGGGATCCATGTATATGATGAATCCTCAGTTCTTACAATGACATAATAGGTCTATTTAGACCTATTTGGATTAAAAAGGGGGACTATATAGTCTATGGGTCTACATCGACATAGTGACTATAAGAAAACCAATATTTTGAGATTTGTTTTCCATGTATAGTGGACCTATGAACATAGGGATGAGTTTGAGCATGATTCAGTTTGAGCAAGAGCTAACATTTCAAAGGATGCCATGAAGGCATACATGTACACCCCAATGATTCCACATCTATGATCAACTACATGAAAAGGAACCCTTTATCTACTTTTGCATGCCATGAAAAACTAGTTAGGAGTAGTTAGCACCAGTACAAAGCTCTAACAAATTGATCTGATGGGTGTAACTACATTGATGCTAAAACCTAGCTCAGAACAACTTAAACCCATCATTACAACTATTAGGGAGCATCAATGAGGGAATAATGTAACTATGCAATGAATTGAAGTGACTTAGATCAATCAAGAATATTGAATGAGCATAATTGTATAAGTAGTTATAACTATGGTTCAAATGAATTTAACTCATTTGATTCCCATTTGGACTTCTCTTTTCCCACTCATCTCTCAAATGCTATAAGTAGTTTCCATTTTGGCCTTTGTAAATAGTTCCACTCCATCTATGGTGAAGTATTGCTAGAATAATGTCATATTTTTCCCTTAAACATTAATTTAAACCTATTTTTAAGTTAGTTTATTTAGGTGTGTGTTTCCTTTCTTGTTGTGTGTGTTGTGTTGCCTAAGTGCTCATGAATCACAATTGTGTTGTTTTATTAAGTTTATTGTCTTATGTGTTTCTTATTATTGATTTATATCATTGTTGTGTTTTTTTAAAGTCAAGTTGTATGTCAAACCCAATATACATGTGAATCCATATCCCATAGATAGGATTAGTCAATTGGTCATGGCATAACAAACATGCCACCCTTGAGAAATCACCAAAGATGTTGACCATTTTTACCTTAAGCTAAAATGGGTCAACCATTATAGATAAAATCTTGTATAAGGGATATTTATAATCTCATAGGGTATGTTTTATTGTATTCTATGTTATTTCATATGCCATTCTAGTTTTGGTCATAGTCTAGATTAATCTTTATGTCTTTTCATGTCTTAGGGGTCATTTTAGAGTCATAAATGCAAGTGGTAGGTTTTTAAGTATCCAATTAGGTCTTTATGGTGATTAATGTAAGTCAAGATCATGAAAATAATTCTTACATACCTCAATAAGTTCATTAGAGCTTTCAAAGATCAAGTCATAGCTTAAGAACAATCTTTGATAAGCTAAACCATCATAAAGAACCAAATAGACCAAATCATTTGTGCATTTTTATAAATATGCTAAAAAAACCTCACATGACCATAAAATAATGTGCAATAAATGTCATTATTTCCAAGATCATTCTCTATAATTTTCATATCTTGACGAGTCTTTTATCTCGAGATCTAAGCTTTCAAAATTTTGCTTGATGAGTCTAAGGGGCTAGGCCATCCTGCATATCACATGGAAATGAGTAGACTAGATTATTTGAGCATTTATAATATTTATTAAGAGGATATGTGAGACAAAATATTACATCTCCATGGATTTATTCATACTGGGGACATGCTTTGTAAATTTTAAGTCCACATGATCTTCCTAACTCAAGTTATGAGCATTCAAAGTTGGACTTGCAACATAAGAGGTTTATACTAACATCAATTTCAAGCTCTGTAAAGTAACCATTTGGGTTCAAAATACCTTAAAAGTTTTAAATTTAATCAATATCTAATGGTCCATGTGAACTCACATACCGATAACATAGATCTAATAGTTTGTACTAGGGTCAAACATATCAAAGTGTCCTCGGGTTAAAGACCTTAAAATGCTACATGTTGGAAAAGATCTAATGGTGAAAGTTCATCAAAAAATGATCCAAAAATGTGAGGTGACTAATAAGGAGGTGGGATTTATCTATATCAATGGTCAGCACTCACTTGTACATCTTGATCTGATAGTGTGAGATGAATCAAAAATTTAAGGAGCATGAGAGGCTACCATGTGGCATAAGTGTAGAAGATGATAGACTAACAATAGGATCCTAAGATCAACATGAAATTGATAAGTGGCATGAGCACATTCTTTGTGGTAGAAAATCAATGGACCATGTTTATTCATACCAAGGATATCAATGTCATACATAAGGTTAAAATGTTAAGATCTAATAGTGGGGATCTGGAAGGCCAATGGGAATAGAGATAGGTTGGAGCATTTTGATTGGCGTAAGTAATTATTGATGGACAAAGTCAAGCCAAAGGAGAATATTTGACCAGTTGTAAACAATGTCTTGTAAATTCATCGATCCACCATTAGATCTCAAACAAATTCCATGAAGTAGACACAGTGATGCAATCAAGTATAAAGAACATAAAGGACCACCATCAAAGCTTAATATGGACCTCTAGTTCAAATATTTGAGGGTTTCAATGTTTTTTTATGACTTTGTTCACTTTATTTAAATAAGAGATCTATGTATATGGTGAATCCTTAGTTCTTGCATTGACATAATGGGTCTATTTGGACCTATTTAGATCAAAAAAGGGGACTATATATTCTATAAGTCTACATCAACTTAGTGACTATAGGAAAACCAATAGTCTAAGATTGGTTTTCCATCTATAGTGGACCTATGAACATGGGAATAAGTTTGAGCATGATCTAATTTGAATAAGAGCTAACATTTTAATGGATGTCATGAAGGCATACATGTAGACCCCAATTATTCCATCTCAAAGAATGAATGCATGAAAAGGACCCTTTTCTCCACTTTTATAGGCCATGATAATCTAGTTAGGAATAGTTAGCACCAAGACAAAGCTTTGACAGATTGATCCATTAGGTGTAATTGCATTGATGTTAGGACCCAGATTAGAATAATTTGATCCCACCATTGCAACCATTAGGGAGTATTAATGAGGTAATAATGTAACTATGAAATGGATTGAGGTGACCTAGATCAATCAAGAAAATTGAATGAGGATAATTACAAAATTAGTAGAAACTAGGGTTCAAATGAAGTTGAACTCATTTGATTCCCATTTAGACTTCTCTTTTCCCACTTCTCTCTTGAATGTTATAAGTAGCTATAATTTTATCCTTTGTAAATAGTTTGACTCCATGTATGGTGAATCCCTACTAGACCAATGTCATAGTTTACCTTTGAACATTAATGTAAATCTGATTTTGAGTTCTTGAATAATTTTATAAGTATGCAAGTGATGTACGGTGATGCAAAGTGATAATTCTCTATCTTTTCTTCCCTTATCCTTTCATTTTTTTTAAAGAGTTCCTATTATAATAGGTTATATAAAGTGTTTTCGAGTGTATGAGCCTGTCTTTTAAGTGTAAAGTGAGCCTTAGTGTCTACAACTAGCCTATGTTTCACTTACCTTGGATAGCTTTCATGCATCTCATCTCCATATTTAAATACTCATGTTAAAAATCCATAAGACTTAGAAGTTAGTTTGTGTGCCTTATTTATTAGTGTAGGAAAGTATGATGGTCATATGAAATACATATTGGTGTATCACACCCTTAGATTACGTTCATTTCATGAAACTTATAACTCTTTTCCCCATAAGCAACTAGTTAAGTAGGTGTGAGCATTTCAAGATAAATGCAAAGAGTTATCCCTTAAATATAGAGGCTCATTTCCATTATAGGTACACCCATATACCTAGAAGTGTTCCCATGTTTAAAAAATTTGGAAGAGGCTTAACCACCCTCTTCTAAGGTGAAAGGTTTGGTGACAATTATGCTTCCTACTTGTTACAAATCCATAACTTTGTTAGCATCAAGACCAACTAATTACATTTTTTTTGTAATTTCCATATCTAACATAGTTTTAATTTATATTTTAAGCCTACTTCACTTTATTAAATTTAGAATATGTTATATATGAGTTTATAATTTAATTGGTTTAAATAATTTATCCTATTCAAATTATGTGGTAATTTTTAACTATCTTGTCATTAATACCATGGACACATTTTTTTCCAAATTTTGATTCCTACTCATTAACCCCTATAATATTTTTGGTATTTATAAATTATGTGGTGTTAATTCCATTACATATGTTCTCCCTAACACCTAGTATTCCTAACCTAATTCATGTTAATCTAACAATTATAAAAAATTTAATGAAATTGATACCATACCTAGACTATCTGCATAGCCACTACAATGTCTTACAATGTGTCCACCTCCTCAAACTCACACCATCATCTATCTCTCTACTCAAGTAGGATATTCAGATCTCTAATATTCAATAATCATAACTACAAAAATAAATTATAATTTATGCCTTTTATGGTGGAATTTAAAAAATTCAAAAGCTCTAATTATTTACTAACAAATTCTGTATTTTTGTCATAACTTTATTTATATAACCTCTTTCAACAAATTGAAAGAAATTATATAATCTTGACAATGTATAGAATGTTTTAGTACTAAACACATAATTTTTCAAAAAAAGGACTTTTATCTCATTTTTTATGTTTGTTTCTTGTTCTAGAAAATGGATGCCTCTTCCATTTGCTTCGCATGTAGCTCCTATTTAACAACAAGAAGGTAAGTGAAGGTACATACCTATCAATTGTTTATTTTTTTATTTACACTAAAATTTATTGGATCAACATTGTGTGTTTCTATATTTTTTATTGAATCACCATCCCATATTACAAATGAGTTACATGTTATGAGATTCAAATGGGGCATATGTATACACATAATATTGATCAAATTTATCATTTATTGATGTTTTCTCTCTTGCAGGAACCTATCAAGTTTTTATCTCTTTAAGTGCATGATTTAAAGGGTGCAACAAGAAAGGGGTGCTCAGACTATTGGTGATTCATAATATTCTTGTTCAACTCTATCATTATCTAAACCCATTACAAATCATGTTTATAAAACTCCCAAATAAATACATACCCCATTTACACATTTTGTTAACCATTTCTCATTTCAAATATCCCATAACTAAACAAGTACCTTATTTTCATACTATGTCATCTACACCAATCTTGTTATAAAGGATTAAGTGCATGTTATGGAACTAATTCAACTTATCAAACCTATTTTTAGGCCTCATGATAATTTTTTATAAATAATTATATCAATTTGGTCACTCTTATCGGCTAAAATTTAAGAAGGGGTTAAGGATTATCCATTTCTATAAATACAAGGATCATTTAATTCTAATATGGAAAAACATTCATTTTCAAATCATTATATTTCTCAATTTTATTAAATCTACATTTGAAGGAGCCATTTCTTAGGGTTTAATTTGGAGAGACTATTACTTATCTTGTGGGAAGTCTTAGATGAAAATTAAGAGTCATTTTAGCCTAGATCTGATTTCTATAGTGTGATCCTTATAAAGGCACAAAAACCTCTTTTAAATCACTAATGTCTAAGGGAGATATAGAGACTCAAAAAGTTCACTCAAGTTAAGTATTCCTAACTATTATTATTTCATTTCATATGTAGATATTGTATAAGTAATATGTTTTATGAATGTAAAACCCCTTGATTACATTAGTTCTATACTTAAACTCAGTATATATAGGGATTTTTTTTACATATTTCATTTCAGGTGATCTAGGTCACCATTTTCTTACCATGATCCCTTGATTATTTATTTATGATTAACCATACTTATTTGGGCCACAAGATTTGGTGAAGAGTAGATTATTTTTATTTTATGTACTTAGAGATACCTAAGGCTATTACATATTGTCATTTTCCTAAAGTCTTTATAACCTTTTATTTTTGATTTGTGTGTTAAGATATCCCTTGGTTAGGTCTAGTGGATCCAATTTAGTCATGTTCCCAATATTAACATGTATTGAAATGGATGTTTGTTGATTATGTTATCTAATATTAGATTTACTAGACTGGATAAGATATAGATCTATATTAATTTGTTAGATATAGTATCTATCACACCAATCATAATCAAATCACACCCATCCTTTCTTACCATTTTGTCATGTCCCCTTTTTTGTGGACATTGACAGGCTTGATGATTAGCCTATTATCCAACCTTCATAGGCTAATTGGATGGATAGAGGGTCATGATGGAGATTGGCTTGGCTTTGATTTACATAATTCCTATAGTTGGCTCTTATGCAAGTTATTTCAGACACATTGGGCCTGAGCTCCTATTATTTAAGGATATTTGACATACAGCAGAGCACCCTTGTTTTGATATGGTCATGTGCAAAATCACCCCCTGGTTCACTAGCTTCAGATGGTTCGAGGATCCGACATGTATTGAGGGAGATATTAATATTTGATTGATTTAATCAAATATTAATTATTTGGTCTAATTTTAAATTAGATATTAATTAATTATTAATTAATTAATTATTTGGTCTAATTTTAAATTAGATATTAATTAATTATTAATTATTAATTAATTGGTCTAATTTTAAGACCCAAATTCTAATTTAAGAAGCCCAAGTTCTAATTTGAGGAATTCTAATTTTAGAACCCCAAGTTCTAATTTGAGGAAATCTAATTTTAGCAAGCACACCTTTGGAAGGGTATAAGAGTTTCTCATGGGAGAGAGTTGGAATTATGCATTGATTATTGATTATTGATATTGAAGAAATTCTTCTGTGAAGACTGAACCAAGGGTTTCAGGATTCCATTGCAGTGGAGAACGCCAACTCTTCATTGTGTGTGATTTAGAGGCTGTGAGATATCAGTTGATTTATTGCCAAATTGAGAGATAGCTTCATCTAGAAGTTATCACAAAATTTCAAGGTTGAGAGATAACTTCACATAGAATTTATCATAGCTTTGATGTATTAGGGTCATATTCCTTGAGATCTAGTATCCAGCATAGAGGTCGCAACGTATTATCTTGCCTCTGTACGGAATCCGTACCGATCCATACAAGTCTGTACAGTTCTGTATTAGGTCAAAAAGAGTCACAGGTAACTCAGAGACCGACATCGGCATCCCAGTGACCGACATTGGCTGATTGAAGACTGACATCGACAGAAAGCTGACCGACAGTGACCGACGTCAGCGAGATATCGACCGACGACGGCGTCTGTGTGTCGACACAGAAAAGCTGAGACCTTCCAAAATTTAGGTTTCACTTCCAAGTTTGAAAAAGATCAGGGTTTTAAGACTATATTCAAATTTTCCTGTATATGCATGACAGAGGACATCTATTGTAATCATCTGGATGAATAATAAGATTTGTGATTTGGCAGTTAAGAGATGTACTGTGGATTATTGTTTATTTGAATTTATTCTGCAAAATTATATCTTGTTCAGAGCTTTATGTGTTTCTATATTTCCTATTGAAGGGGATATTACAGTTGTTCAGAGCTTTTGTAGGGGAAAATGGAGCCCCTAAGTAAGGGACATCACAGTGGTATCAGAGCTTTGCTTGGGAAAAAGGAGCCCCTAAGTAAGGGATAATACAGTGGTATCAGAGCTTTGCTTGGGAAAAAGGAGCCCCTAAGTAAGGGACATTACAGTGGTATCAGAGCCAAATTCCTACCATCCTGTTGGATAGTTTGGGCAAATCAGAGCTAATGTCCTGCCATCTTGTTGGGTAGTTGGGTAGATTGAATCAACGAAGTATCCATGATGTCTTCAAGTACTCAGAAATAGTGGGACAAGGATATGAAGAAGCTGAAACAAAGTTTGAACCAGTTGGTTGAAACCCAGAGGAGGATGAATGAAACTCTTTCAGATCATACATTTGAAGACAAATTTGTACGGTATATGGCATCCATTCGTAAAAGGTCCACATCACAAAATAGAACAAAGGAGAAACAAGAGGTCTCTACAGGGGTTGAGGGCAGCTCTACACCAGTTGTTAGACATGTTGATTTAACTCAAGAGGATATGAGGGTAGCCATGGGGAATGAGTTGTCTATATCAGCTTGGTAAGAAGTTCCACTTGAGACTTCTACATTGGAGACTAGCATAGAGCATGATAATGATATGGATAATAAGAGTATGGATTCTTTGGATGATCATATTGCTCCTTCATCTTCGCATCAAGAACATCAAACTTGGATGAATATGGAAAGGACCCAAAATTTATGTGATATGTGGTCATAAAAGACCAAGGAGGCTAGATTAGTGGCTGCCAATGCGAGACAACATCTTCAAAACATAAGGAGATAAAAAGGAGTTACTGCAGGTTCTTCTTGTGACAACTTATAACAGATCAAGGAGGGCATGGAGGCAATAAAGGTGGCTCACTCAGATTCTGAGAGACATGTGGATGAGCTTATTCATGGGGATTTAGACTCTCATTTAGTTGCAGAGGACGTGGGAGTGGGAGATTGTGAGGATGAGATAGTTTCAACAGCAGTCTCTTCAGAGATAGATGAGGATGAGTCTGATGTTTGCACATAGAGTGTAAAGGTGTACCTAGATGTTAGTACACTGAGTGTTGATGATCTCTCAAATATGGCAGAGATTGTAGCAGAGTCCCAGGATTTGATTATTACAGATGACGCCTAGGAGAATGCAGTGGACAGTTTTGAGGACTTAGTTTCACTGGCAGTTTCTTTTAGAATGGAAGAGTTAGATAGTGATGCTATAATTGTTGATACTCTGTATGTTGATATGAGCTTTGGAGTTGATTCACAGAGTATGGATGGTAGTACTCTAGAGATCAGTGATTTTGATTCTACTCTTTTGTACCATGCTTCAGAGGAGGATTGTAGGAGACAATCTAGCCAGTGCCACCATGTGTCTAGTCAGTTGAGAGTTAGTGAGTGAGACATTGCTACCACTTGCAAGCATTTCGATGCTGCTCATCAGTTGTTAGTAGTTTATGGATGGGGTTCTCCTACTAGCATCAAGCAAGGAGGTAGTTATTTGTCCTTGACAAAGATCCACTCTTTATGGGAGGCTATCCAGATTCTGAGATAGGATTATATGCAGTTGGTAGCCAACAGAGATTATCTTATGGAGTGGGGTAGCACAACATATGATGCATTGTTGGTCAAGGAAGATAAGGTGAGTGAGCTTACTCAGCAACTAGAGGTGACTTCTGAGATTCTTGAGAGTACGCAGCTAGCTTATGAGGAGTCACAGTTTCATTTGGCTAAGGTGACCATGGAGCTAGAGCATTTGAGGTCTTCACCAGCTCTAGACCCAGATCATTCATATATTGAGGTGGTTGGTGATGAGTACGTTCCTACAGTTGTTACCGAGGAACATGTTATTGAGGCTAACACACATGTTCAAGATTTGGGAGTACCTGGTCCTGATGAGTTTGGGATGCCAGTGGAGTCGAGTCTCCATATTGATTCTTCTCACACAGATGACAGTGTGGTACAGTTGGTTATGCTACCTTTATAGAGGTATTAGTTGTGGTGTGTGGGGGAGTATGTTGATGCTTCCACATATAATTTTTACTATACAGAATCATTCATGGAGTATTTTCTGGATAGTGCAAGTGTTCATCTGGATTCGCATAGGGTGACAGAAGGTGTTCTCATCCAAGGTACTGGTGCTATTAGCAGATTGGGTGGGGAGATTATATGGATCCTATCTACTATGCTACCTCATAAGGATTTTGACGTGGGGTATGCTCATTATTCTCCTTTTGGCCCAGAGAGAGAAGATTTGATTTCACACAAGTGTAGATCAGCTCCAGTTTCTTACCATCCATTATGGGATGGATTGGCACCATCTCTTGCAGATGGAATTGGTAGTTTGAGTTGTCCATTCTACTTGGGTTATGATGCTTCAAGAGTTTGGTTCTCATGTGTTCTCGACTATGGTAGTTGGGCTCTTAGAGTTTGGTTGAGTTGCATTCACCAATTTGATTATGGGTTTCTCTTTGTTTTACTTCTGATGATATTTTAGGTACTTGCATTGATTTACAGTAGTGCAGAGCATAATTACATTTGGGATCAAGGTGGATCGAGTGGTTCATTATTCTGAGATTGATTGGGGACAAGCAATTTTTGGAGGGGTAGATTGTCATGTCCCATTTTTTGTGGACATTGACAGGCTTGATGATTAGCCTATTATGCAACCTTCGTAGGCTGATTGGATTGATAGAGGGTCATGTGGAGATTGGCTTGGCTTTCATTTATAGAATTCCTATAGTTGGCTCTCATTCAGGTCATTTCAGACACATGAGGCCTGAGCTCCTATTATTTAAGGATATTTGACATACAATGGAGCACCCTTGTTTTGATATGGTCATGTGCAGAATCACCCCTGGTTCACTAGCTTTAGATGGTTCGAGGATCCGACATGTATTGAGGGAGATATTAATATTTGATTGATTTAATCAAATATTAATTATTTGGTCTAATTTTAAATTAGATATTAATTAATTAATTATTTGGTCTAATTTTAAATTAGATATTAATTAATTATTAATTATTAATTAATTGGTCTAATTTTAAGACCCATATTCTAATTTAAGAAGCCCAAGTTCTAATTTGAGGAATTCTAATTTTAGAACCCCAAGTTCTAATTTGAGGAAATCTAATTTTAGCAAGCACACCTTTGGAAGGGTATAAGAGTTTCTCATGGGAGAGAGTTGGAATTATGCATTGATTATTGATTATTGATATTGAATAAATTCTTTTGTGAAGACTAAACCAAGGGTTCCAAGATTCCATTGCAGTGGAGAATGTCAACTCTTCATTGTGTGTGATTTAGAGGCTGTGAGATATCAGCTGATTTATTGCCAAATTGAGAGATAGCTTTATCCAAAAGTTATCACAGAGGTACAGATTTGAGAGATAGCTTCATCCAAAAGTTATCACAAAATTTTAGGGTTGAGAGATAACTTCACACAGAAGTTATCATAGCATTTCAGGTATTTATTTTCATTTGGTTTTGCTTTCAGTAATTGTCCAAATTAAGCTTTGATGTATTAGGGTCATATTCCTTGAGATCTGGTATCCAGCATAGAGGCCACAACGTATTATCTTGCCTCTATACGGAATCTGTACCGATCCATACAAGTTCGTACAGTTCTGTATTAGGTCAAAAAGAGTCACAGGTAACTCAGAGACCAACATCGGCATCCCAGTGACCGACATTGGCTGATTGAAGACTGACATCGACAGAAAGCTGACCGACAGTGACCGACGTCAGCGAGATATCGACCAATGACGGCGTCTGTGTGTCGACACAGAAAAGCTGAGACCTTCCAAAATTCAGGTTTCACTTCCAAGTTTGAAGAAGATCAGGGTTTTAAGACTATATTCAAATTTGCCTGTATATGCATGACAGAGGACATCTATTGTAATCATCTGGATGAATAATAAGATTTGTGATTTGGTAGTTAAGAGATGTACTGTGGATTATTGTTTATTTGAATTTATTCTACAAAATTATATCTTGTTCAGAGCTTTATGTGTTTCTATATTTCCTATTGAAGGGGATATTACAGTTGTTCAGAGCTTTTGTAGGGGAAAAAGGAGCCCCTAAGTAAGGGACATCACAGTGGTATCAGAGCTTTGCTTGGGAAAAAGGAGCCCCTAAGTAAGGGATATTACAGTGGTATCAGAGCTTTGCTTGGGAAAAAGGAGCCCCTAAGTAAGGGACATTACACATTTTGACCTTGATAAGGATGTATAATAGATCTTGAGACTAATATTGGAAACATATTGACATATCTCTTGAATGGTGTTTTGATGATGTGATGCATATTTACTATATTATGTGGTCCATAAATATCCATCATCCATTCATATACATCATTAATTGTCCCTGATCCACCCATATCCATGTATAATCATCCTTAATCCTTATGTATTCATCCCAAATCACCTCTAGTTAAACATGCATCAACCCTCATCATCTCATAATATCATCATGTATCCCTTCCATCTATTACCACTTTGATCATATTCACTAGAAATGGTATTCCATTTGATAGTGGACCTTGTACATAAAATCCAAAAAAATCATAAAATTTGAATGTTCTAAAAATATCCTAGTTATTTTATCCAAAGTCCATAATTAAATCCATGGTCCTATCCAAAAAGTCATTGTGACTATCTTTTAATATAATCATTATGTGTTGCCTAAGGGTAAAATAAAATAAGGCTACATTGAATCATGATTTGTTCACCCATCCCCAAAGATTTTCAACAAGGCAAAGAATAAAAAAATTATCATAAAAAATTAAATGAATCATATAATTATCATGT
Organism: Torreya grandis; assembly: GCA_037957365.1. NCBI lineage: Eukaryota > Viridiplantae > Streptophyta > Pinopsida > Cupressales > Taxaceae > Torreya > Torreya grandis. The sequence continues at coordinate 1,225,244 of JARHVA010004416.1, read as the reverse complement.
AAATCCTTGAGTGTTTGTTTTGTGTGTTCGCCTTTTGTCATATGTTTCTCATATAATGTTTAATGTTGTTCGACTCAATTTTCTATGTTTTATTAAATTATTAAATGTTCATGGGATCTTCATGTATATATTTGATAACTTTTTAGTATCTTTAATAAATTATTAGCTATTTTATTTTCTTAAATGTTTGTGATCTATCTTTTTATAATATTTATATGTTTCTCATTAATTATTTATCTTGTTGTCTTTGATTAGGAATTGTGTAAATATATTTGTTGTTAAGTCATTATTTTCAACCTTTTAAATTATATTTCTATATTATTTATATTTTTTAAATATTATAAATCAGATATGTTATCATGTTTCATAATACCAATGGTACATCACGCTACAATCTCATTGTACATTTGGTTTTTAATATTTTTATTTTTTTAATCAGACCAACATGAAATTTTGGACAAAATTCATCACAATTAAACATTTCATGGTGCCTAATACCTATTGATACATTAAAAAAATGATTTATAATAAATATGGTTTAATTAAATGGAAACACAAACCACTCAAACATCCAATCATTACAAAAAATGAAAACCTCAACCAAAATAAGAATAAAATCATTTATCAAAATCATCCATCCAACCAAATCAAACTTCCAATTCAAATCATATATATATATATATATATATATATAATCTATCATTTGACATATTTAATAATGATCACTAATATAACTCTCATCCCCTCAATTAGCATTACTTCTTTCAACCACTTTAATCTACATAAATCAATTGAGCTACATTAATCCATAAATTTATCATCATCAATGGGATATATAATTCTCACATCTAAACAAATGAGATTTATCATTCCCACATCCAAATAAAATAGGATACATTGAATCTCATAATTTTTTCTCCCTCATATACATATTTTCTTGTGGCACATAAAACATGTAGCTAATCCTTATAACAAATCACATTCCAAATCAAATTCATCTATATACTCATAATCTAATCAGTCTAATCAAATCTTGAAAAAAAATTCCCTAACAAATATCATTTCTTGGGGCACATCAACCCTATAGCTAATCATTCATACTATCATCATACAATAAATTAATCAATCCAATTAATATTTTCTCATATTTACCTCACCTATATCATTTCTTGGGGCATATACACAAAACATCATTATTACATCTATCACAAGTTTACAAGTTTTCCATTTCATAATTCATCTACTGGGGGACATATAAGGTCATAACTTTATCCATAGCATATATAATTTCCTATGGCATAATAAATCTTTATAATTTGGTTATCAATAAATAATAACTCATAAATATAAACATCAAATATATCACATTAATCATATCCATAACATTCAAATCTTGACATCTTCTATAGCCCTCATTTCATTTATCCCAACTCATAGTTCTCCTATTTAAGGATCTCTATCCTCTCTCCTAATATCCATTATAATAAAATAAATTGTTATCCTTATTTCAAGTGGTCATATGTCTCATTCATCCCTATATGAACCCTTAAAGGGGAATCCACCCATTCTAATTTTCATTTATTAACTAACTATTACATTCCTTCACTTGTTTGAAATTACACTAATTCTTCAAGAGATTAAGCATCCACTCATCTTAAAAATTTGAGCACATCTACAATAAAAATAAGGAGGTATTCAAAATATAAATTTGAGTTACAAATTTGATGTTTTTATCTTATTTATTTTACATTTTGATTTCCTTGTCCTTATGCTCAATCTGAGGTAGTTTTTCATAATTTAGGGAAAATATTTGATTGTTATTGTTCTTGGTTTCTAACTTATTCCTTAGATTATAATACATTACATGTGGTATTTTACAAACTAACTAAGGAGGCAAATTTTAAACTAAGAAATTTTATGGATGATGCATTAGTTTTGGAAAAATGGTTTGTGTAGGAAATTTACATGTCGCATGGAATTATTAAGAAAATAATTTATGATAGAGGCCCTTGCATGACTTATTGATTTTATAAGACTCTTAGTTAAATTTTGGAAACTCAATTTAATTTTATCACAGCCTATCATATTTAAATAATTAAGTAATAGAAAGGGTAAATTGGGGTCTAAAAGATATTTTGAGGATGTATTGTATAGACTAAAAATAAAAGTGGGAAGAATATGTTTCACTAGTTGACTTTTATTATAATAACTCATTCCAATTATTTTTAGAAATGGAACTATTAGAGGATTTATATGGTAGAAAATGTAGAACCCCAATCAACTAGGACATATTAGAACATGGGATAAATTTTGGGTCTAAAATGCTTTTGGATATGGAAAATTAGGTAAAACTATTAAGATTTTTTTTATCTAAAGCAAATACAAGAAAAAAAATAGGTTTATCTCAAAATAATATCAAGTTATTTCTTAGTTTTAGATAAAGTATTTTTTCATGTTAAACCACAAAAAATATCTATTAAAATTGGTAAATCAACCAAGCTAGCCCCCATATATATGGGATCTTTTGAGGTTATAGAAGTGAATGACCCTATTTCTTAAAATATTTCTTTTCCACTATAATTAACTCACATTAATAATATTTTTCATGTGTCATATTTAAATAAATATATGTTTGATCTTTCATATTAATTGATTGGAATGCCTTACATGTTATGGACATGTTGACCAATTTTGACCCCCAAGGTAAAAATGTCAATACCTATAGGTGAAAAATTTCTTCTTATGTCTTGTCAAATTTTTTAATATATTTTTCATGCCATATTAGCCTTTGAAAAGTATTAAAAAAAACCTTGTTATAAATTTTCAAGTTACTTTTGGAGAAAATAATGTAAGCTCTTATTATGTTTTTGTAATGATTTAATCATGTAATGGTGAAATTAAACTTTGTAAAGTGGTGTCATATGTTTTTAGGAGTTTACCAAATTCATTTCATGCCTTAATCACCTTATAATAAAATTTCACATATGTTTGGAAACTTTAAGGTTCTTTTGTGAACTTTAAGGTAGTCTTTTATAAAGGAAAAGGGTTATTTGTAGCTAATTTTCATGTATATCAAATATCCCTAAGTGAAAACTCCATAAAATACACTTTCCAATGACCTTGGAGAAGCTACATAATTTTGACACCTAATAAAAATTTAGATGGAAGTTAGAATCTTGAGTTTCAATGCTAAAGGAGTTTCACTCACTTGTATGGACTTGGAAGATCTTCATGCAGGTAAAAATGGTTTCAAAGTTTCCATTTGGATTATAAAATTCATATTTTATCTTTGGATCAAAATTCATGTCATATAAATGAATTAGATGCTCTCTCTCCTCCATCAATGCCTTCACAAGCTCAAAATGGCAAAATTCAAGTGGATGGTATTACCGAGAGAGAGAGAGAGTTGGGAGATAAAAATTTGGAAATTGTTAAAGGCCATAACTATATTTAAATTATTATAATTATTTAAATATTCATGCTCCCTCCTTTATGAATAATCACTAAGAGTGATAGGAGGTCATTATGCCTTGTCCATCCAAGTAGCATCTAATTTTGCTCATGTTTTTCCAGTTTATAATTCTATAGAGAAGAATGGTTTTGAGAGATGTTTTTATATTTAAAATATATAATTTAAATTTGTGTTTCATCAGGAAACTAAATACTTTTAGGTGTCTTCAACAAAAGGAAAAGTGTCTTAAGTGTGTAGGCATAACATCTTGTTGTAATTCTATTTTTGGCTTGTCTGAGATGTTTGTCATTTTCAAAGGTTTAAAATAATTAATAATTCATGAAAAAAATACTCACTCTCACATAATTCATATTTTATCTCTTGATAATTATATCTCTACAAATAGTCCTTCAAGAAGCACCATGTCTTGTTCCTTAAAAAACATGGTCTATGCATAAATAGTCTTCTACAGGTTTGAATATCAATGTTGGTCCTGAGTGGAAATAAGAAACCAATGTATAATGATAAATTACTATTTTATTAGGTTTGAATTATAATAAATTGAAAGTGAAATATCAAATTTTACTCTCAAACAAGATTAGAAGGTGATCCATTCACTCACAGGTCTAAAGACCTATAAATGAGCCTTCATGGGGTTTAAGGTCTAGGTTGATACTGTTAAAATAGTAAAAATATATTGAGTTAATTTTTAAAAAACAAAATTACCTTGATATACCCCTCACTACCACCATTCAAAGCATAAGTGAATGAAAAGACTCCAACTCTCAGACACATACTTTACATGTGAGCTGACTATATGTATAGGCCTGTATGGACTAGATTGACAAGTTAAATATGAAATAATGCTTAGTAAAAGGATCTATAAGATATTTAGAGGTGTTATACAATGGTAAAAAAAATTATGAAACACCAAAGTGTCTAAAGAATCAATAAGTTGTCTTGATAACCCATACAAGTAAAATAAAGACCTACATGCCCTAGACCTGTAAGTCCTCATTATGGACTAAAAGTTAATTTTCCTACAAAAAAAGGTCAAAGTAGAAATAATAACTCAAATTATATGAGGGAAAGGATACAAATTATTTAAAACACCTAAACCATTTAGATATGGTCAAGAAGACAAAGTCTATAGCCTTAATGTGATATATATATATATATATATATATATATATATATATATATATATATATATATATATATATGTATATATGTATGTATACATATATATATACATACATACATATATGTATACATATATACATACATACATATATATATATATACATACATACATACATATATATATATATATATATATATATATATATACATATATATACATATATATACATACATATATATACATATATATATATATGTATATATATATATCTGTATATATATGTATATATATATATATATTTATATATATATATATATGTATATGTATGTATATATATACATATATATATACATATATATCTATATATACATATACATATATATATATATATATATATATATATATATGTATGTATGTATATATGTATGTATGTATGTATGTATATAGGTATGTGTACATAATTGAGAAGGCAAAGGTCTAAAACTATCATGATGTAGAAAATAAACCTTTTGAGGAAGTGATAAGGAACTATAAATGATTTTTTAATGATTTAAATTATCAATATTTGAGTTGATAGAGCCACTTTAAATGTTGATGTTCAAACCCTTTTCCAATTAACACCTATGATCAAGCTTAGAGAGGAGTAAGAAAAGTACTATAGGTTATGAATTCATAGTTATTTGAGAATGAAAATAAAGGTTATATATTCTCAATAATATTATATAATAATTAGGACTATTTTTGGTGTGAAATTTGGTTCCTAAACAAAGAACAAAGTCAAACTATCCTATAACCACCTACAAGTTGCTTTGGTAAGTGGAAAGGTTATATGCTTGAAGAAAATATCATATGCATAGTAATTGGTTTGGGGATGTGAGAAATAGATTAAAAAACATGTATTAATTTGGAATTAAAATTATTATGGTAAAATTTTATATAAGATAACTAGATAAACATATCTAAACCCCATATAGACAGCTCATGAACACCTATATGTTATGAGGTCAATAGGCTAGTTTCAAGCCTGAAGAAGGGGTATAATGCATATGAAACATTAGAATATATCATAGGTGATGTTTAATGAATATGAAGATATTTTAAATCATGAAAAAATAAATAAAAATGAGGATTATTACTAATTAAATATTTGAACCCTACCCACATAGCCAAATGGATACACAGGCCTGCTTAGGTTCATGAGAAGTGTTTACTTGTTTGAGGAGGTTAAATTTATATGAGAAGTTTGAGGAAAGAAAATAAAATTTTAAATGGTTTCATAGTGTCATAAATATCTAATTTATATCCTTATACATAATAATAAGGTATGAGATGAAGACAAGCCCTATCTAGGTTCAACAATCCTAAGACTAAACACATGCAGACCATAGGTGCAATCATGAGCAATAGTGACATGTTAGGAATTAAAGTTAAATTATAAGGTATTTTAAAGGTTAATTTAAAAATAAAATACCTTTCAAGACCATACATATATATGGGAAGGAAATAAAAGTGCAAATTTGGCCTTAAGACTTCTTCAAGCTCCCTTCATGCATGACTGACATTCAAGAACAATCATCTCTTGTTTGGTAGGATCATGAACCTCATGCATATATCTATGTGATTTTTATAAATTTTAATGATGTATCTATACTAAAATATTTTGGTATTGGTTTCTGGTTTAGATTTGTGACCTTGATAAATAGGGATTAACAATGTAAACCCCTCTCAAATGCACACTCAACCACCCAAGTGGAACCAACATTTGCTCACATCTTTCCTCAAAAAGTCCATGGGGATGAATGTTTTTTGGATGTGTTATATGTGTCCACTAAATTCATTCTTGTGTCATTAGGATAGAGATATAGGATATTTTCATTATGAATAATATTTAAGAATGAAACATGCTTAAAACCCTCCTAAAACCCTAGTAATGATCATTTGATAGAAATGAGCTTATAAAGTGAATTTAATGACCTAAGTTACCCATGAAAGTTATTTTATACTATTTATAACTCTAATTTTATTCTCCATTAGTAATTTTTCTATACTTTTAGTTGGATAGACTATAATAAATGCACTATTTTGCATGATTTTTAGTGTTTTATAGGGGTTTTAAGTAATAGAGAACTTGAAAACTATTAGGATATATAATTTGGTATGTGTTACACATATTCAAGCCCAAAAATATTAATAATACATCTTTGAATTTATTAAACAAATCTTGTTTTCCAAGGTAGTCTTAAATAGGTCTAAAAAGAGACTAGGTTGCAAGGCCATTTCATGGTTCTCACACTTTCACAAGGTTTTAGGGCCTCAAATTTGTGTCTGAGGATAGTTCATGGAAAATAAATAATGAAAAAATAAATTTTTACCTTATAATATTTAAATAAGTGTAGTTTTGAAGAGTTGTGAAAGGTTTCAAGTTGAGTTTCTAACTCCTATGCCACATGAAACATCTTTAGTGGAGAGACACATAGATTTATAAGTTTATTTAGACTATTCATAACTCCTCTTTATTTGTAACTATCACATAGACACTTTTAAATTATCTTGTCCTATTCCTATCTTTCTCTCTCTCTCCTTTCCTAATTCCATATATAAGAATTCACTTTTGGCCTTATATGATGTCCACATCTAGTATGGCAAAACCCTAATAGTTTGAGTACTAATTTTGCCTTTGAATAAAAGATTTCAATATCATTTTAAGTTCTTAAAATATTTTTTAAGAGTGTGAATTATTTCATGGCTGAATGGAAAGTGATAGTTATCTCTCTTTTTTTTCACCTCGCTCTCTCATTCTTTGTGTCAGTAATCTACCTTTTAACAGGTCACATGAAGTGTAGTTAGTTGTTTCATGTGTCTTTAAGTGTAAGGAAGAGTATAAGTGTCTATAATCAGACCTTTTATTCATATACATTGAGATATACATGGAATATTACCTTCATGTTGAAACACTTTTTTTATAATAAACTTGGGTATTGAGATAAGTTTTACAAATTTCACTGTTGTAGTGCAAGTTTAGGTAGTTTTGCAGAATTATCTTTGTACATCACCTCTATTAGGTTCGTGTTAATCTACTTCAATCCATTTTCCTTAAAATAAATCAAATTATTGGTTATTTATAGGTGTTTTATAAGGTATATATCCCTTCAATCTATATACTCATCTCTCCCATAGGTCACCCACAACTTGAGATATATTCCCATGTTACATCAAATTGAAGGAGGCTAGAGTAGACCTCCTTAGGGTGTAAATTTGATTGATAATAGTTTTAGAATGCTTGGTGGGACTAAGTTCTAAAGTTGTATAATATATTTTGGTGTTTTTATTATACCTATCATCCTTTGAAATCATTCAAAAAACATCAATGGTGACTATAAATGAATCACAATTGACATAAGCAGTCTAAGTGCCTAAAAATTATAAATTGGCATGTATTATAAATATTCATTTGGTCAAAATGCATATCTCACACTTTTAAATTATTCATATCATATTGATCATGTCAATGGATTATCATCAAGTATACATTTATTTGTATACCAACCTTTCCATAGAATTTATGTCCATCCTCCTCTTATGCATAGTTTTAACTAGCTTTGGTAAGGTCATTGTATTCCTAATTAGCCTGAACAAAGTGATGTAAATTTGATCCTCAACTTTGAGAAGAAAATGGAATATAATAATAGTATGATTGAAAAATATAAGTAATAAGAATATATTTAATATTATAACTTTGTTTATCATCAAGAGTTAAAGTTTGAGGAAGATTTTAGATCTAAGTTAATTCAAGGTAGAAGAGAATAAGACAATTAACTACTTATACAAATGAAAAAGAATGAAATAGTGATGAGGAATATAAATATAATATTTGAAATTGGTCACCTTTTAACTATCATCCTAAAAAATTTAAAATACTCATTACACTTTGCAAGAGGAGAATGGGCATTGCTTAAAAAACAAAATCAATATTGAAAGGCTACAAATAAGGGACATAATTTAGTTCATGGAGAGTAGGCTAGTGAGATGTGAAAAGTAAAATATGAAACCCAATAAATCTCAATCATAATATCCTGATCTTAATCCACCTCCTTTTATTCCAATAATTCCTCAAGATACATTCACCCTTCTCAAAAAACCCAAGATCACTCCAACTTAGAAGAATTCATGGACTATGACTCCTAGTTACATCATGCCAACTCTTATAAATGAATCTTAACCTATGCCTACCAAAGACCAAGAGATATAAGATTATATAATTCAAGATAATGAACACTTTCTTCTCTCTTTAAAAACCTCTCCAAGAACCTTATAATAATCCTAAATTGAGAACCTTGAGATGGAAAGATACTTTGTTGACTTTTAAACATAATAAAGAGTCCTCTTTCCCTCCCACCCTCTACTTTTTCCAACAAGATCCTATAGTTTTGAGGGTATAAGATCAGGTTTTAGATAAAAAATGATATCAAGAAAGAGGTGAGGAAGAGGGAAATATTTTCTTTGAATTTCATTTCTTCATTAAAGATGATGAGCCCATCTCTTGTGTCAATAAAGAGTTATAAGAGTTAATTTTAGTAGAACCATCAAATATTAGCCTTCAATAAAATATTCATGATGTTTCAACTCCAAAAAATCATGAGAAAGAGGTGGTAGTCCTTGAAAAATAATATGAAGTGAGTTTATGGCAATAGTTGTACCATGACTTAATGGGAGAGCTTGAAGTGTTCACTATTAGTGGATCTCTTGAATAGAAAGACAAGGAAACTAATAAGATGTAGCATGAAGTACATCTTTAAGTAATTTATGATTACATGGTTGCCTTTAATGAATTTTTAGATGATTATGAGGTGACCATGAATATATTTCATGATAAAACACATATTTAGACTTATACAATGCTTTTGGGGGCCAACTTTGGAATGTGGGAGATCAAAATGGGCCTTTTTAGGCTTAAACTTATATTAAAAGACCTTTTCAACTTATTAAATTTAAAATTAAGGCTAATTTCATTTTGGAAAATATTTTAATGACTTTTTGACATATAATTTAGTCCTTTTAAGTTAAAATTTTCACTTTTAGGCCAAAAATACATCATTTTAAACCACCTTGAATGGTCTCAACAGTATCAGGAAAAGTTTTAAATTATACATGTTGGTATTTAGCTTTAAAAGGCCATATTACCAAAAAATTTAGTGACTCACATGGGTTGACTAGACTTTTGGTCAAAATAACCTACTAGATTTTACATGACAATGGTAATTTGAGACATTGTTTAATGGGTTAATAACTCTCTTGACTGGCAAACATACTTTTGGATTTTGTAACACCTCTTTTGACTATGACAAAAACAAAATTAAAATAAAATAATAAATAAACTATGAATGAAGACAAAATAACCTATGTAAAATAATAAAACAAGACAAACATAATAGAAAGGAAGTAGACTACTAATTGTACTATTCACTTATTGAAACAAGACAAACCTAAAACAACTAACTTGAAGTGAAAATCTTTCTTCCAGGGTCAAATGGAAAATTAGATTTTACACCATGGAAATTCTATCCAAAATTGGCATACATATAAAAAAAATTATTACATGTACTAGGCCATTCCAATAGTTCAATCAGTTCTCTTCTTGTATTGATGACTTGTCTCCTTCTAATCATAACTTGATGATGTAATGTACCATCCTAAAGAGGTCTTAGCAGGGTGTTGTGATGGTTTAAGATCTTATTGTAGTGATGTAACCAATAGGGAAGAGATAAGTTTGTTTAAATTGTGAATAATACTCAATATCATGAAATAATTCTATTGGAGTCTCCTTTAAGCCCTCAAGGAGGAAATTTTGCATTTTGCCTCCCTAAACCATTCATTTTCCCAAGCTTGGTGCCATAGCTATTTCAAGGTTTGCATATGATAAAAAAGGTTTTAATGTCTAAAATTTATCATGGGACATAATGGTATCTTCTCCAAGGTTAATAAAACATGTCCCAATATTTTTCATACATGTAAAGGTCAATAAATCATTTTTTTTGTTTTGTAGGCCTAGAGAGCTAAGAGAGGCTTAGAGTACTAGAAATGAGGTGGGTGAAAAAAGTAATTTCCTTGAGATTTAGGAACTTAAATTCATATGATAGTTATACTAATGGGTTATCTCCATAAACCTCTCTCATTTTCCCTAGTTCACCCTTATAACTCAAGAACCATAATCATAGACAAAATTAGTTTTAAACCCTTCTTAAACCCTAAAATCTTGGTTTTGAGATAAATTTCATATTTTTGTGATTTTGGATACAATAAATGTGGTTTGAGATACTTTTTGGATTATTTTACCTTTCTATACCTTCTTCCATCAAATTTTAGAAGCAAACAGTGGAAAAGTATAAGTTGGCTGAATTCAGGGTTTTGGCATGCAAATGTAGATAGTCAAAAAAGGTATTTTTGAGGAACTTAAATGGTTTAATGGTAAAATATAATGATTTTAAAATTTATATGCATACCTACAGGTTAAAAAATATATATTTAGGTATTTATATCTCAAGATACACCTTTTTCTTATTCCTTATGTCTCACAGTTCACAATTTCTAAGTGTGCTTGGGAGCAGGAAAATGAGTTTTGGGGCATCTAGAGGTACAATAAAAATTTTGAAATTTGGTAAATTTTTTGATAATGAGTGGTTTTATCTATATATAATATTTTTTTGTCAAAAAATAGTGTAATTATCTATTATTTTTACACAGTCCTATGCTTGTCCATTGAGGAGAACATGGAACATTATGGCATTGTTTAGTCCTTGATGCATGTTTTGAGTTTTTTCACATGATATTATGGATTGATCAGGTTTATTAATTATATAATATGTGTTAAATGTCCAATAAACCTCATAAAAATAATATTATTGTCCAAATAATAGTACAGGAGGGTTATCAAAGGAAAAAAATAAACTCTCATATCTCCAATAATGGAGTCTTAATGCCAAAACTAGGTCTTAAAGTGAGAATTTCAAAGGTAAAATGGAAAAATCATGAAATTAAAATTGATTATGAGTGTGAATTATAAACTTTTGAGGTCAACATACCCTTATTTCTAAAAATGAGGACCCTTATTTTAAATTATATAAATTTGTACCTTAAAATTAAAAATTCACTTGATCAAAATACCACTAGCATGTTTGCACATTGTCTTTATTTGAAGATCATTGACACCTTGTTTGATTATAATATTTTCATATGATTTTGGTTTTATATTGTCTATAAATTTTTAACATTATATCTCTATGTTTTATGTACCATGATTAATGCAGTCAATTAGAATGGACAATGTCTGATTTAATGGTTTAATGTCAATTTAGTCCTTTAATAGCCTTTGGCCTATTAAAAAACCAATTTTATTTCATATTTTATAATCTTGAAGCCCTTAGTAAAATTAACCTATCTAATGTAATTTTGAATTGAATTCAAATTTTGTGGAAATAATTTACGTAGGAATGATTAATTAAGCCATAGACCTAGTCATGTTTATCAACACAACCAAACTTTATTTTTTATCCTAAGGCTTAGTCATGTTTATCAACACAACCAAACCTTAGTATAAAAATTTACACTTGGTCCTTTATGTCCCAATCCCCTATTCTTCCTTTTATCTCCACATGGTCTAACTAATGCAAGGTCCCTTTTCTTATGTTCTAAGCTTAGCCTAAGAGCCTTATCCTAAAAGTTCTAATTATATTTATTAATATAGTGAAAACCCTAGGATAAAACATTATGGCATGTCTTTTATCATTCATTGGGTCCCATTTATTATGTTTTATAACTTATCATAAAAAAATTATCCTAATTTCTTATCTTTTTTTATCAACATGAATAAAACCATAGGCTAAAATCTTTAACCTAAGTCCTCTATATTCCTCAAGCTTGAATTAGTTTTATTTCATTAACCATAAGATCAATGATATGCATTTGATCAAGAAAGATTGATATAATGACACTTGTTAAGTCACAACTTAAATGGATCCCAAAAACAAGTGATAAGGTGACAAGTGTCACCATTATGAGAACCGTACCAAATTTCCAATGGTACACAATAAAAGATGATTTGATGGATAATAATTGATTAGCTGAAGATGTTTCTATGGTGCTAGATCAACATTGACAATTCAAAATAAATTAGAACCAGTGTGAATATGATAAATGTCAAGCCTATACTGGATTATTAGATCTCAAGCATGTCCCTAAAGATTGAAGGTACACAATTGAGCATACACATTCTGATCAATGGTCTATATTGAGTCAAGACTTCAACTAAGCTCTAAGATAAGAGAGAATGTGATAAGTGTCACATTTTAATAAAATAACATTGATTATCCAATGGAATTCCACCCCTCAAATCAAGATCTGATAAAGTGTGTTGATCTAGTTACAAAAGATCTAATTGTGCATAATGAAGGTTGAAAAGTCAAAGGCCCTAAGAATTAATGTGGATATGATAACTAGCATAACCATAAGCAAAAAATTAAAAATATATCATATTTCAAAGATTGATGGTGCATGGATGAGTGTACACATTCTAATTTATGGTCCCCAAAGTAAGGGACATAATTAGATCAATTGAGATCAATGAAGCACATTCACTTGATTAGACATGATCTGAGGGTATGAGATTGGCATTAACATTTCAACAAAGATTAGCATGAATGTATAAGTGACAAGTGTCACAACTATTAGAATATAACAAATCATATAATGGCATTTGATTTGTCATATTGAGATAAATAAACCATGTTGATCCATGTAAATAGATCCAATGGTGTGAGCCAAAGAAAAAATTTCAAAGATCCCAGAACCAATAAAATATTGATGTGTCTAAAAGCAATAAAGAGTCATATTTTAAATATTAATGAGAAATATGCCATGGTGATGCCACATAAGCTAGACATGATATATTTTAATATTTTTTAGACAAAATGCAAGGTAAAGGTACAAATACTCAATAAAAAATATAAGGCATGAAGCTCACCATTTGAACTAGATGCAACCATTAAAGCATTGAGAAAACTTATAAAAAATCCCTAAAAAGTGTGAAAAACCTAATTTTACCCTATGCTCATTATAGTCAAGATAATAAAAGTTGAATTATCATCTATGCAAGAAAAATTCAATCTAGAGCCAAAGTGTAGACCACTAGTGAGAAACTTAGTGAATTACACAACCATGGTAAATCAAAAAGGTGTTTCCAAGGAGGATGTGGAACTCTATTTGAATTTAGATGTATAAGGGAGAATTTTTAAGGACATACAATTTGATGTTATATCTCTAAACATAGGTGAAAATAATTGGTCCAAGCTCTTATGGACCAGTAAAGAACAACCCATCATTACAAGGGAGAGGAGAAGAACATATCTATTAAAAGACTCTATTATGACATTGTCACCATCCATATGATAGGTATGCATTATGTAGTAGTAGAGCTTGAGGTACTCCACTGCATAGACATTGTTTCTCTTATTTTTAAATATGATAAAATAGATAAGTTCATGATTGTGCATGAATGTAGTTTTAGGAAGATTGATTACATTTATCCCATAGCCTCTAAAAATTATTGAAAATTACCTAAACCCAAAGTAAACCTAACCATAATCAATAATTAGGCCAAATATAATGATTTTAAGAGCATCCCTGACCTATGGTTATATTTTGGAAATCAAGAGTTTTTAAACTTTAATAACAACATCCCCATTATATAATATAGACTTAGGATTAGATTGATCATGACAATGATGAACATGTTATGCGAGAATCCAACCACTACATGTGTATATAAACTCTAGGTCCCCTTAGTCTATTTCATGGTCTAGAAATAGGTCACCCCTCCTCTAGGTGAGGTAATCAACATCTCTTTAAGTAAATAATTTTTTGTAATCAAGAAGAGGAATGAGACTCAATTCTACATGATGTCATACCTTTTGGATGCCCTCCTTGATACAACAAAGATTCTCAACCTTAGGTAATGGTCACCCAGTGGATCATAGACTATTTCAAAATATTACTCCAAGATGCACATATTCAAATATAGGGATCACATCCAATTCATACATGATTATGTTTACTTAGCCCTTAATGAGGCCATCACAGGGAGCCCAATGATGAGAGTCAACCCACTAATCAAGAAGACTATTGAATCCATGGGAGACATATGGCTATATCCATATTATAAAATCATCAAGATTGAAGAAACCCAATAAACCCCACTTAGGTTAGTTATCCATGTACTAATTAAGCTAGCAAAGTAAGAAGTGGCTTATCAAATATGCAATGAAATAGATGGTCTTTGAAAGACCAAAAAGAAGGAACTAATTCACACCCTCCCCATAACCATTGGCAGGATTATGTTTACATTATGGGATAATATTGAGGTATCTTCCAAACATATAACATCTTGTAATATAAAAATTGATGAACTAAGGCAATGAGACCCACATGGAAGAGTTAAATAACATTTCAAATCTAAAGGAATCAATGTCCCTTATGATCACCATCCTGGTACTTTTGACCCCATATACATAAAGTCCTCTTCATTCTCTGAGATCAACATTAGATTGAAAATTCACAACATCAATCAAGTATTTAGGATGTAGAGGGAGTAAATAGGAGGAGATGATAGATGGTAGTTAGGGCTAAGTTAATACCATTTGCTCTATGGTACACCTTATATACCTCTACTAGCTCAATCTACCAGTGCCCAAATAAATACATAAGTTGTGCATAGGCCAAAGGAGAGAAGGCTTGATAAGATGGCATCTTCTTTAGTCCAAATAGAGGAATAAGGATCACTAGTGAAGGGGGTTCACATAGTAACATTGGTCCTTGATGAAACCAAAGAATATGCCCTCAAAAATTTATCACTATCTTATGAATTAGATGATGAATAAATGGAGGAACTAAATGAAGAAAAGGGGAGGAAAGTGTTGGATCTAGTTCCAATAGATCCCCTAAAAGAAAAGTTGAATTGTTTATTGTTTCAGTGAAATCTAAGAAGCTCGAGGTGAATTTCACTCCTCCTTTGAGTGAAGTTAACCTCTTTAGTGAAGAATATTTAATTCATGGTCTAGCCATTCTAGAATGGTTCATCTATGGTAAAAATTTAAAAAAAAAAAACCTACTACACAACACCCTTGGGAAATGATGAAGGCCATCTATATCCCAGTGTATGATGAGGTCAAGACATGGATCTTGGCTCTAAAAAAATAAGATGAAAGAAGAAAGGTTGCTCCAGGAGAGTCAAGTAGAACAATTATGGAGGCTTTATTTCCAAAGGTGACACAATCTTTAGTTGGTGTCAAATTTGACCCAATAACTACTAATTCATAGAGAGTAACTGAGAATAAGGCCATGGTTGGTAGAGAGGATTTCACTTTCCAAAATTTGGAACCTTTTATTGGATTGACTCTAGTTAGATTAAAATATCTTGTCAAGGACCCAATATTTTAATAAAATGTTCTTGAAATGGCTTAGGCTTAGTTAGATCAATTACAAACAATGATCAAAGGCATCTTGAAATAGTATAAGAATTTGGTAGGGACAATAATCTTATTAATCCCAGAGGATAAGCTCAATAAATTTTAAGAAACCATGGCTTATTTTCTTAATTCCTTAAATTTAGTCAAGGATAGACATGATGTAGTAAATAAACAAAGTAACATGGATACAAGCAAAGTTAGCCAATGGTAGGATTCAAGTTATCAAGTGAAATATTTTATTAAAGCCTTGACTGAGGATCAAAACCCTAATTTCAAAATAGTCAGTCGATCCCACCTAAACATGGTTATGGCTATATTAGTTGATGAAATCAAAGCCCTAAGAACCTAGTCCAAGAAAATGGAGGATGTTCATAAGGACCTCAAATAACTAGAAGATAAAATGTCTCACATATTAGACATCTTGATTAAATATTCCACCACACTTAATCCCTTGGGTTTAATAAATAATGAGGAGTTCAAGAATAGGACTACTCAATTCATATAGGAAATAAGAAATCAAGGACAAGGAAAGATAGGGGAGGATAACAATAAGATTATGGGCTTGATTTTCTAATTTGAAGATAAGACAGGAGATGCTAGAAACTCAAGCAGGCATTAAAAATAGTTGAGAAAGATCTCAAAAACCTAGAGAACCAGGCAAAAGAACTCTTCATGAGGCCTATTATTAATGTCTAGCTTATCAATGATCAACCTTATAGAATGAAGATACTATAGGGAAGGCAAAATATTGCATCAACATAAGGGTCTAAAATTCAATCTAGTTGTCTTAGGATATTCTATTATATAGAGACATTGTATATTTTTTAAAATATAATATTCTTTTTGTAAAGGCATGCAAAACTTGTAAAATACATTGCGTATAAGTTAGTCATTTTAGAATGTCTAAAAGGTAGTAGAAGGATTGTAAAAGGATAGTTTTCCTCAAAAATTGACATGACTAAATGACATACCTCGTGAACTATCTATATAAAGAGGTATTATCAATTATAAAAGGGGGAGGGACTAGTTGTAACTTTTGATCAAATTAATATAATCAAGGAGTTCTAAAAAGTTTGTCCATATTTTCTTGTGTGAATTGCTATCATGGCTTTTATTTCATCTATTTGGTTTGAATCTCAAATTTGAATGGTTCTTATTAATTATAGATGTGCATCTTTAAGTGTATATTTTATAATTTGTGATAATGCTATATTAGTTAAAATTTGTAAGGTTTAATTCATTTTCTTCACCTTTCTTGCATATGTGTTAATGTTTTTTTTTCTTTTAGGGTGAATCTTTAAAGTGAAATTGGTCCTTATTTATATTATTTTATACTATCCTTAGATGTTTTCCTAATGTGTGACAAGCTAAGAGCTTATGCTACTTCATGTCATATATTATTTAAATTCATGTTTAGATGAAACTTGAACTTTTTCATAATGTTTGGGTTACGGATTAACAACATATTTATTTTTTCCTTTACCCTTCATTTTGCCCCTTTTTATAAATTCACATTGGATTAGATTCATTATGAATATTCATCTTAGTCTAGCTTTAGACTTAGGTTTTGAGCATAATTCAATTTAAATATCATAATATATCTTCAAAATCAAATATCAACTATTAGGCCATGGTGGCTCCCAACCACCAATTAATATAAATTTGTGAAACAATTTAGTTATTTTGGCTCTATTTCACCAAAGATAATAGGATTATCATAAGCTGTAACTCATGCATTGGATTATATAAATTAATAAATGAGTAGTGTTTCTTAAAAACTAAGAACCATCTATGATACACTTTTAGGCATTAATAGGGAGTGTGTTCCACTGGTGTTAAAAGGAGAGCCTTAGATCTTTGTAAATCTACAACATCTTTGATAATTTTGGTGAATTATATTCAAAGATTGATGTATTATTTGCATATTTCTATTTATTTTATCATATTTATGTAAATATCATTGATCTTGATGGTTTTAGACTAGTGTTTGTGAATATCTAGACAAAGATAAATATTATTTGAAGATATATGAGGGATTGTGGTAAAGATAGATTAAGCTTTGGCAATCCAAGGTGTTTGAGGTTAGTATTAGTGGTATTTTTCAAATATTTATTGGATCTTTAAAAATTTGAGTTTATCTAAGCTTAAAACATGTAAAGATCACTCATACCTATGTATTTTGACATATCTTTGAGTTAATATAGTTAAAAATCATCATCCTTTGTCGTTTTTTATACAAATTTGTGCAAAATTTACTTAATGTGAGAAGCTAATCATTGTTATTTACAAAGGTAAGATTTACACATCATATTTTTAATAAGGTCCAAATATTTAAAGATGGAATTTCCAAAGATAAGGACTAGGTCACATTCAGAGACAAGGGTTCCTCTTCTTTCATTAGAAGTTCATAAGAGATCTAGGTGAGATAAAGGTAAGCATAGACTCTCAATGTCTCAACCAATTTCACCAGTTCTAGGTGGTCATATGTGCAATCCCTATCAAGGTATGTCTTGTCTATGTGGTTATTCAATCAATGTTTTAGGTGTGGTACATGACCTACCTCATAATTCAAAAAAGTATTTGCCAACTTTTAGTCCTAATGGTGTTGTAACTACTGAATAACACATTAAATGTTTCAAATATGCTTTAAGACTTTTGAATCTTATTCATGATTATGTAGCATGTAGATTATTTCCATTAAATTTCAAAGATGTTACATTTGAATGGTTCATAAACTTTCCTAAAAAGTACATAGCTATCTGGAATGATTTTAATAATTACTTCATTTATTAGTTTGAAAAAATCATCAGTCCTTGTGTCCCTTACCAATAGTTTACCATAGTTAAAAGAGATGCAAATGAGCCCATAAGATCCTTTAATGCTAAATTATATAATATGTTCAATAGAACCATATCCCATTATATACCTAATGTGGATTTACCCTTAAAAATTTACAAGGATGCCTTGGATCCAATGACTTTTGTGTTTCTCAAAAGATCTATTCAAGTCATTAATGCACTAGCCCTAGCTTATGTTGAAGCTATGATCATTAATGATCAGATCCAACCCTAGGACCAAATGGCATATAGTATTTCTAACATTAATCCAAATTTACCTATTCTAAATGTCAATTAAAATATGCCTACCTTAAATCAGCTTCTAGTTCGGAATCAATTATCTTTGAACCATGCACACTTGAGTCAAAACCCAAGATTCCTAAACAATATTACAAGTGGATCTCATCCATAATACCAAAGAGCTCTAGTGCCTACAATTGGTATCAATAATTGAGCTCATAATTTTGAGGCACCCAAGAATGAGAATGACTCTATCTTGAAGATGGTTCAAAAAATAAGCACTAACTTCCTTCAGTTAAAAAATCAAGTTGGTAACAATGGGAAAAGTTCTAATAGGAAAATTCTCTTTCCAAAGTTTTAATAAGCCTTAGAATAGATTTCTAAATAAAAATAATAATAATAAAAATGAGTCTACTAAAAATAATGTGCCTGATATAAATCTTAGTGATGTACCTTTGCCTAATTATTATGGAGTGCATTATACTTCAAAGCATGGTGAATTAGATTATCTAAAATTTTGCAATGCTTTTGAAGCTTTTCAAAAAGAGTTAGATAATTTTGAGGTTATTCCTAGTAAATATAATGGTGTAGATACCTCAAGTTATTTAAGGTTGTCTAAATCTTCTGATTCAAATCTCATAGTGGAGACATTTGAGTTCCCATTTCAAGAAGAGAATGAGCCTAAGGATATCCTTAAAGAGATTCAAGATTTTGAGCAATATCTAAATAAGACCTATCCTTTGAGGAACAAGGAGTAGAAACAACCTTTGACTACCTCAAATCCACCAAATAATTTTGACACTCCCCCTAATACTACATTAGATAATAGTCTAGAGCCTCCAAAGGGAAGTACATTTAAATCCAATGATGATACATCTAATTATTCTAATAGGACTGGATATAATATAGTAGAGGACTTGAAAAATATCAAAACTAACATTATTTTTTCATGAATTGACTTAGATTATAGAACAAAGGGATTTGTTGTCGGAATATTTTTCTAAGAAGCCTAGTAAGTATCAAAGGGTTATACATGTTAATGTTGTAATACACAAAATTAAGGTAGATATTCCACCTTTCCTACTTATAGTTAGAATATTTGGTAAGAATTTACATAATTATTTATTAGACTCTTGTGCATCTACAAATATTATGCCTAAAGGTATTTGTGAACAACTTGGTTTGACTTTCATTAAATCTGATAGAGTTGTAACTCAATTGGATAAATCAAGATTTAAAGTAATTGGTGAATTATTCAATGTTCACATGCAAATCGATTCTAAACCAAGGATATAGTAGTTCATTAACATTCAAGTGTTAGACATCCTTGATTCTTATGGAATGTTGCTAAGCAGAGATTGGACTAGATCATTTAATATTTTAATGTCTACTAATTGTTCTCACATGTGTTTAACCTAAAAAGGAGTTCCCAATCAAATTAGGATAGAGAGGGAGCCCAAGATGAAGCATATGATTACCAAATATAATTCAACCAATGAAAAAGTCAACATGATTAACTTATATTTTTGTGTTTAAACTCTTGACACCATAAAGGTATGTGACTCTATAACTTCTCATGCTATGTCAGGATTATAGAAATTATATTTTGATGGTGCCAGATGTAAATCAAGTTTTGGAGTAGGAATGGTATTAATCAATCCCATTGGGAAGGAATACAATGCGTCTAACAAAATCCAATTCCCATGCACTAAAAATTTGGTTGAGTATGAAGCACTTATTCTTGGATTACAATTTGAAGTCAAAAATAAGGTCAAGGAACTATTAGTTTTTGGTGATTTTGAACTAGTAGTGAATCAGGTCAAGAGTAAATATCAATGTAAATTATCATACCTTAAGATATATAAATTTAGAGTGTGGGACTTAATTGAATGTTTTTATACTTTAAACATTGTATTAATTGTTAGGAAGGAAAAAAAGACTACTAATGAATTTGCTTCAACTACATCCTACCTTATGTCCAATCAAAATATGAAGTTAAAAAGTTTTTCCATTGAATTATTCCCATGTCTTTCTATGCTAGATAATGTCAAATACTTGCAATTATTCAATGATGATCAACATATCATAGAATTAATGAATAACTAAGGAGTATTTGAGAATCACATCATTGATAAGGTCAATGAAAATACCCTTGATGATGACATAGTTGAAGGTAAGTTGGGTGACAAGGTCATTCATTTAAATGACAACAAAATCCCCTAAGAGATGATTGCTTTAGAGAGACTATTTGATTCAAACAAACTAGTTGAGACTATCAAGATCCCTAAGGTAAATTTGAATTACTAAAATGCAATTGACCTAGGTTCCCAAGGTCAACCTCAGTTAGTAAAAATTGGTACAAACTACACAAGAATTAAACCAAGAGAGCTAAAGATATATTGAACAATTATAAATATTTAATATCATGGTCTTATAATGACTTAAAGATCTTTGATCCTAGAGTCATAATCCACACCATACCATTGAAAAAATCTTGTAAACATTTTAGGAAAAAATAAAGGCCAATCAACCATGTCCTAGAACTAATGATATACAAAGAAGTTAAGAAGTTACTACATGCTAATATAGGGTTTCTCATTAGACACTCCACTTGGGTAGCTAATTTAGTACCAATAAAGAAGAAAAATGGTGAAATCAGATTGTGCATTGATTTTAAAAATATAAATAGAGAATCTAAAAAGGATAATTATTCTCTTGAATTCTATTATGATGTTTTCTTGATGAATTTTTAAGGTATAATAAAGTTCTAGTGAACAAGGAAGGCATAATGAAAATTGTGTTTACTATTAAGTGGGGCAGTTTTGCCTAAAAGAGAATGCCCTTTGGGATAATAAATACATGTTAAAAATTTCATAGGGAAATTGACCATGCTTTACAAGGACTTATTGGTATGGAATCTCCCTCAATCCCAAGAAAAGCATATTTGGTGTAACTATGGGAAATATCTTAGGACATGTCATAACCAAAGAGGGAATATCTATAGATCTTGATAGAGTAAATGCAATATAAAATATAGAACCCCCTAATAGTAGGAAAGAACTAAAATCTTTATTTGGTAAAATAAACTATGTGAGAAAGTTCATTTTTGGTTTTTCAAAGATTGTGAAGCCATTGATTGACATATTTAAGAAAGATGTCAAGATCCCATGGAATGAGGAGACTAATAAACCTTTCAAAGACATCAGAGAAGTAATCAAACAAGCTCCTATACTGATAAGTCCAGATTTCACTATAGACTTATATCTTTATTCCTTTACCTCTTATCATACATTAGTTATTTTTCTAACTCAAAAGATAGATAAGTGTAATCACCCAATTGATTTCATGAGTAATAACCTTAAAAATGTAAATTTTAACTATTCTTTGATTAAAAAATAAGCTTTTGCTTTAGTCAAGGAAGTAAATAAGTTTAGACACTATATTCTTAGGAATAAAGTTCATGCAATCCTACCAGACCCTACCACGATGCTAATGTTGATTCAATGTGAACTTGGAGAAAGGAAAGGTAAGTGGAGGTATACCCTTCAAGAATATAATATGGAGATGAAGACTACCAAGTTAGTAAGATTCCAAGGTTTAATTCAATTAATTTCTAATACTAATCCCAAACTAAGTGTTATGGAGGTTGATCAATAAAGCTTTCAATATAAAGATTGGTATTATCCCATTATTTATTTGTTAATCAATGGTTATTATCCTATAAGATTAAGTAGAGATCAAAAGAGAGATTTAAGGCTCAAGGCAGCCCATTTCCTAATCAAATATGGAATATTGTATAGAAATAACTTTGAAGCCATTTACCTAAGATGTGTCTCCAAGGAAGAAGTAGTTGTGATTTTGAACACTTTCTATGAGAAGCTAGGACATGGACATCCATCTGAAAGGAATACAACCCACAAGATCCTTAGAGCTAGTTAATACTGGCCTACTATCTTCAAGGATGATCATAAGCATGTGAGAGAATGTTACTCATGTCAAATCCTCAACATCAAATAGCCCAAGGTAGCCATGTATTTGAATCTAGTGATGATTGATAAACCATTTGCCCAATGGGGACTAGATTTGTAGGGGTTATCAACCTTAATTCCTCAGATGGTCACAAGTATGGTTTGATTACTATTGACTAATGCAAAATATAGACTAAAGTAGTGGTAACCAAGTAGTGTATTATTGAATAAGTGATTGAATTCTTAGAGAAGAATATATGCATAAGGTTTGGCACACTAGTATCTCTAATCTATGATAATGAATCTACTTGTATGTCTATTGATTTGACTAAGTGGGTATATGAAACAAAATTATTCTCAAGTTCTCATCAAACCATTACCCTATAGGTAATGGAGTGTTATAATCAAAAAATAAGAACTTGATGAAATCCATAAGTAACTTTGTAGTAGATAAACCAAGATCATGGCACAAGTTACTCAAGTATGCCCTTTGGGGTTATAGAACAAGAGTCAAGCAAGCTTTAAAGGCATTCCCATTTATACTTATATATGGTTAATAACTTATATTCCCCATTACCCTCAAGCTACCAACATATAGGTTCATGTAATACTACATAGAGGATGATCAATAATTTGTAATTTTAAGGTTCCTTGACATCTTATAGATGGAAGATGCAAGAGAGGAATATTTTGCCAATTTTAGTGGGAATAAAACCATAGTAAAGAGATGGTTTGATAATCATTTAAAGATAAATGTGTTTAGACAAAGAGACATGTTTCTTATTTGGGATAAAGCCTTAGAACCAAAGGAAAACATGAGAAGTTCACACCTTTGTGTATTGGCCCATATCAGATTGCTGAGACCCTAGGAGACAACACCTTTAAACTAAAGGATTTATAAAAGGTAGAGTTCACATTTCATACTAATGGACAATACCTGAAACATTACTTATCTAATGTCCCACCAAAATTCTTCATGGATTTAATTGTAAGGCTAGTTAGAGTTAGTGTAGGTAGGCTAGATTATTTTCTTTCTTGTTCTTTCTATCTTGTCCCTTGTTTGCACATAGAGTGTGTATACATATTTTTTCTTGTTTACTTTGATTTATTTTGGTGTGCTTTATATTTTGTGTGTTTTTTTTTCATGATTTGTTCCTTGATTTTAATAAGTCTATTCCAAATAGCCCTCAGCTTAAGATTTATACAATTTCTCAAGAAACCTCATAGTTTAGGAATACGTGTATGACTTCTCAACATTGGTTGATCATGGGTTGTTAAAATATGAACTAGATTCTATATTTTGGAGAAAATAGTGAAGACAAATGGTTAATATAATTGTTCCTTGAGATTCTAAGCCTTGTTTTAATCTAAACCTAGTTTCATGAAGGATTGCACATGTAAGATGAAATCTTGAACTATTATAACATAGTCATGTTTGCACTTAATAAACATTATTACCTATGAAAATGTTTATAAACAAGGATGATTGTTTAAAGATTAAAAATTTGACCAAATCCCAAAACATGGTTAATCTAGTTCCCAACCCTTGCTAGAAAGTCAAAAATGATCTAAAAAAATAAGAGCTTATTGTAAAATTCAAGAACTTTCTAAGCATAGGTGATTTTGGTAATCTCCAGTAGGGATATAGATGCCTAGATGGTAGTAGAACAAGGCCTTAAGTAGAGCCAAAGGTATCTCTATCAAGGCTATGGATGCCTAGTTGGTAGCAAAGCAATAACCAAGCTTTCTTTTAACTAAATAATTATGTTTAATAAACATTTAAACATGTTATAAGTCAATGTTAATGGTTAAAGACTTGAATTTTTTAAGTTGTTCCCTAGATCCCATGGCAAACAGTAAGTGGAATTAAAAAATACACACAACATGATTGAGTTTTGATGTTTGGTCATAATTTTGGATGTGTAAGACTTGTTTTAATCATAAATATATGTTAATAATGATTCCTAATCAAGTGGAATAAGTAACCTAATTATTAGTCTAAACTAGAGTCTTTGAATTCTAACACGTTGCTATGTTTCCCCCATAAGTCACCATTTGTTGAGGTCAACATACACCCATTTTTGAAAATGAGGACCCTTATTTTAAATTATAAAAATTCATACCTTAAAATTGAAAATTTACTTAATAAAAATACCAATAGCATGTTTTCACATTTTCTTTATTTAAAGATCATTCACACCTAGTTTTATTATCATATTTACATATGATTCTAGTTTTATATTATCTATAAATTGATAACATTGGATCTCTATGTTTCAAGTAGTAGGACTAATGCAGTCCATTTAGAATGGACAATGTCTAAATTTTATGGTTTAATGTCAATTTTGTATATTACTAACCTTTGGCCTATTAAAAAACAAAGTTGAATTCATGTTTGAACATCTTGAAACCCTTAGTCCAATTATCCTAGCTCATGTCCTTTTAAATTGAATTCAAATTTGTGTAGGAATAGTTAATTTAGCCTTAGACTTAGTTTAAATTTTATCCTAAGGCTTAATCATGTTTATCAACATAAACAAACCTTAGTCTAAAAATTTACACTTGGTCCTTTATGTCCTGATCCCCCTTTGTTCTTTTTATCTCCAATTTTGTCTAAATAATTTAGGGTCCCTTTCGTTATGTTCTAAGCTTAGCCTAAGAGACTTACATTAAAAGTTCTAATAATATTTGTTAATAAAATGAAAACCCTAGGATTAAAATTTATGACATGTATTTTATCATTCATGGGGTCCCATTTATTATGTTTTACAACTTAACCTACAAAATTTATTTGAAGTTTTTACCCTATTTATCAACATGAATAAGACCATAGGCTAAAATCTTTAGCCTAAGTTCACTATATTCCCTAAGCTTGACTTAGCTTTATTTTATTGACCATAAGATCAATAATATGCATTTACTCAAGAAAGATTTATCTAATAGAATGTGTTAAGTCAAGAATTCAAAAGAGCCCCAAAACAAGTAAGAAGGTGACAAGTGTTTCCATCATGGGAATCCTACAAAAGATCCAATGGTATGCAACAAAAGATGATCAAATGGAGTGTGATTGATCAGTCAAAGATGCTCTGATGGTGTAAGATCAACATTAACAATTCAAAGGAATTTAGAGCCATCATGGAGATGCCAAGTGGTAATCTTATAATGTATGATTAAATCTTGAACATGTCCTTGCAGATCAATGGTATGTGGCTTAGCATACACATTCTGATCAATGGTCCATATTAAGTCAAGACTTCAACTAAGCTTTGAGACAAGAAAGAAGTGACAAGTTTCACACTTTTAGTGAAATAACATTGAGTGGACAATGGTATTCCACCCCTTAGATCAAGATCTGATGGAGAGTAATGATATGGCCAAATAAGATCTAATGATGTGTAATAAAGGTTGAAACATCAAAGGCCCTTAGAATAAATGGGAAGATGATAAGTGGCATAAATGCAAGCCACAAATTAAAACTTGAGCATCTTTCAAATATTTATGGTATATAGATGATTGTGCACGCTTTAATCGATGCTTTATGGAGTAGGGGACATGATTCAATAGATCAAGATCAATGGAGTGCATTCATCAAATTAGAGATGATCCGATAGTACAAGACTGAAGTTTAAATTTCAACAAAGATAAAGATGAATGTAGAAGTGATAAGTGTCACAAACACAAGGGATATAGAAAAGTAACCAATGGCATTTGATTTCTTATATCAAGATTAACAAACCGTGTTAATCCATGCAAATAGATCTAATAGTGTGAGACAAAGTAGACTTTTCAAAGTGCCCAAAACCATTAAAATATTGACACATATCCAAAAGTCAAAAATGGTCATATTTTAAATGTTAATGAGTAGTATGTCATGGATATGCACAATAATGACACATAAGATAAACATTTTAAATTTTAAGATTTTGTGGACCAAACACAAGGCAAAGGCATAAATACTTGATCTAAAAAATATAAGGCATAAATCTCACCATTTGAACTAGCTACCACCATTAAAGCACTAAAAAAACTTTCAAAAAAGACCTAGCAAGTGTGAAAACCCTAATTTAACCCTGTGATTATTATAATCAATCCAAGTAATGTTGAGTTGTCATATGTGTGAGAGCAATTCAATCTAGAGTCAAAGTACAAACCACTAGTGAGTAATTTAGCAAAGTCCAAAACCATGGTAGCTCAAAAAGGTATTTCAAAGGAGGATGTGGAATTCTATTTGAATTTAGAAAAAAATGGAGGTTTTTTAAGGACACAGTTTGATTCCACATCTCTAAATATAGGTAACAACAATTGGTCCAAGATATTCTGAACTATTGAAGAATGGCCTACTATTACAAGGGAGGAGGAGAAGAATGTATCTACAAAAAGACTTTATTATGACATAGTCACCATCTAGATGACAAGTCTGAATTATTTAGAATCAAAGCATAGACATTATTTCTCCTATTTTTAAATATGTGAAAATAGATAATAGCATGATTATTTATGAATGTAGTTTCAAGAAGATTGCTTACATTTCTTCAATTACATTTGAAAATTATTACAAATTACCTTAACCTCAAGTAGACCTAATTACAATAAATAATTAGGCCAAAGATAATGATTTGAATAACATCCTTTCCCTATGATTATATTTTATAAATCAATTGTTTTCAAACTTTAATAATAACATCCCCATTGGCTAATATAGACTTGGGATTAGGATGATCATGTCAATGATGAATAGGTTATGTAGGAATCCAACCAATACATATGTAGATAAACTCTAAGTCCCCTTAGTCCATTTCATGGTTGATAACTAGGTCAACCCTCCTCTAGGTGAGGTAATCAACATCTCTTTAAGTGGATAATTTTTTGTAATCAAAAATAGGAGTGGGACTCAATTCTACATGATGTCATACCTTTTAGATGCCCTCCTTGATACAATAGAGATTATTAACCTTAGGGAATGGTCACCTAATTGAAAATAAACTATTTCATAATGTTACTCTAAGATGCACATATTCAAATATAAAGATCACATCTAATTCATATGTGATTGTGTTTACCTAGCCCTTAGTGAGGTAATCATAGGCAACCCAATGATGAGAGTCAACCCACTAATCAAGAAGACTATTGAATCCATGGGGGATATATGTCTATATCCAAATTGTACAATCATCAAGATTAAATAGACCCAATTCACCCCACTTAGGTCACTTATCTATGTAGAAATTAAGCTAGTATAGTAAGAAGTGGCCTATCAAATATGTAGTGGAATAGATTGTCTTTGCAAGACCAAAAGGAAGAGGCTACTTCACACCCTCCAAATAAGCATTAATAGGCTTATGTTTGCATTATGGGATAATATTGAGGTAACCTCCAAATATAGAATATTCTTTGATCTAAAAATTGGTGAACTAAGGCATGGGACCCACATGGAAGAGTTAAATAAAATTTGAAATCCAAAGGAATCAATGTCTTTTATTATCACCAACCTAGTCCTTTTGACCTGATATAAACAAAATCCTCTTCATTATTCAAGGTTACCATTAGATTAAAAAGGCACAACATCAATCTAAAATCTAGGATATATGAGTAAAAGGGAGGAGATAATAGATGGTAGTTAGGGCCAACTCAGTACCATTTACTGAGTGGTGTACCTTCTAGACATCCACTATCTCAATTTGTTAGTGCCCAAACATATATATAATTTGAACATAGGCCAAAGGAGAGAAGGCTTGATAAGATGGCATCTTCTTTAGTCTAAGTAAAAGGGCAAGGATCACCAGTGGAGAAGGTTCACATAGTAGCATTGGACCCTAATGAGACCATAGAATATGACCTCAAAATGTTGTCACTAGCCTATGAATTAGATGATTAATAAATAGAGGACCAAATGAAGAAAAAGGGAAGAAAGTGTTGGATTTAGTTCCTATAGATTCCCCCAAAAGAAAAGCTAAATTGGCCATTATTCCAGTGAAATCTAAGAAGCCCAAGGTGAATTTCACTCCTCCTTTGAGTGAAGTTAACCTCTTTAGTGAATAAAATTTAATTTGTGGCCTAACCATTCCAAAATGGTTCATCTATGGTAAATTATATAAAATACCTACTACACAACACCCTTGGGCAATGATGAAGGCCATAAATATCCTATCGCATAAAGAGGTCAATCCATGGATCTTAGCTCTAAAAAAATAATATTAAAGAAGAATAGATACTATAAGAGAGTCAAGTGGAACGCAGATGGAGACCCCAACTCCAAAGATGACACAATCTTTAGTTTGTGTCAAATTTGACCCAATAACTGCTAGTTTGTAGAGGGTAATTAAAAATAAGGCCATGGTTGGTGGAGAGGATCTAAATTTCCAAAAAGTGGAATATTTCATTGGATTGAATCTATTTTGAGGACAAAATCTTTTTGAGGACCCAATATTTGAATAAAATGTTCTTGAAATGGCTCAGGATCAGTCAGAGTAATTGAAAATAATGATTAAAGGTGTCTTGTAATAGAAGATGGAATTGGAAGGGACAACAATATTATTAATACCAAATGATAAGTTCAATAAATTTGAAGGCACCATGGTTAATTTATTTAATTCCTTAAATTTAATCAGGTCTAGATAGGATTCAGTAAATAAACAATGTATTATGGCTACAAGCCAAGGTGGCCAATGGCAAGCTTTCATCTATCAAGTGAAAGATTTGATCAAAGACTTAACCAAGGATAAAATCCATGAGTTTAGAACAGTAATATTATCCCACCTAAACATGGTTATGTATATATTAGTGGATAAGATCAAAGCCTTGAGTAACTAGTCGAAGTAAATGGAGGAGATTTCTAAGGACCTCAAACAACTAGAAGATAAAATATTACACATATTAGATATCTTGATCAAATATCCCACCACACTTAGTCCCTTGGGTATAATAATTGATGATGATTTCAAGAATATGACTACTCAATTCATGAATGAAGTAAGAAATCAAGGATAAGACAAGACAGGGTTTGATAACAGTAAGATCATGGGCTTGATTTTGTCATCTAAAGAAAAGATAAGAAATGCTAGAAGCATAAAAAAAACATTAGAAAGAGCTAAGAAGGATCTCAAGAACATAGAGGACCAAACAAAGGAACTCTTAATGACAAATTTTATTGACCTCTATCTTATTAATGATCAACATTATATAATTAAGATCATATAGGGAAGGTAAAAGACTATAGGAGCACAAGGATGTAAAAGTCAAGCCAATTAACTTAGGATATTCTATTATATAGAGACATTGAATATTTTTGAAAATAGAATATTATTTTTTGAAGGCATCTACAACTTATAAAATACATTTTTTATAGGTTAGTCATTTTAGAATGTCTAAAAGGTACTAGATGGATTGTAAAAGTATAGTTGTCCTTAATACTTAACATGACTAACCGACATACCTCATGAATTATCTATATAAAGAGGAATTTCCAATTGTGAAAGGGAGAGGGAGTTATTAGGCCAAAATTATTTGTAAATTTTGACAAAATTAATATAATCAAGGAGTTATACAAATTTTATCCACATTTTATTGTGTGAATTGCTATCATGGCTTCTTTCTCATATGTCTTGTTTGAATCTCAAATTTGAATGGTCTTTGTGCATTCTAGATGTGCATCTTTAAGTGTAGAGTTGATAGTTTATGATAATAATATATTAGTTTAAAGTTATAAGGTTTAATTAATTGTATTCACCTTTCCTACATATGTGTTAATTTTTTTTCTTTCAAGGGTGAATCTTTAAGGTTAACCTAGTCCTTATTTATACCATTTCATATTATCCTTAGATGTTTGCCCAAGTGTGATAAGATTTGAGATTATTCTAATTCATGTCATATATTGGTTAAATACATGTTCAAATGAAACTTTAACTTTGTCATAATGTTTGGGTTAAAGATAAAAAACATATTTCTTTTCTGCCTTACACTTCTTTTTGCCACTTTTTATCAATTCACCTTATATTAGCTTCATTTTGAATATTCATCTTAGTTTAGCTTTAGACTTAGGTTTTGAGAATAATTGACTTTAAATAATACAATATATCATCAAAATAAAAGATAAAATATTATGCCATAATGGATCCTACCAAAAAATTAATATAAATTTGTGAAACAGTCTACTTTTTCTACCTCTATTCTACCAAAGATAATAGGATTATCACAAATTGAAACTCATACATTGGATTATATGAATTTAGAAATGAGTAGTATTTATTAAAAAATAAGGACCAAATTTGATAAACTTTTAGGAATAAATATAACCTAATCATGATGATCACAGAGGTCAACTAGGCCAAGAGACTCTTAAAGGGCTTGAACTAGCCAAGAACACCATGAGAACCCACAAGCCTAGAAATGTCAAAATCTTCCCAAGTAAGTATGATGAGAAGTTAATGGAAAATGATGATAAATATGGTCCAAAAATATATTTATAAATAACCCAAAGAGTCTTGAGTATTCAAAAAGGCCACAAAAAATCTCAAACATGCAAAGAAACTGTAAAGCTAATGCATTGCTTAACAAGTCTAGTGATGGATTAACAAATGACTATCAAGTTTTGATCTTTTTCGGGTGTTACAAATAATTTTAAATATATTTATAACATAAATTACATGTGGATATATTCAAATATATTTGAGGTCAAATTTTGCTTTTTGGCCTCTTTTAACTCTCTTGGCTAAGTACAGTCTTGGAGATCAAAGGTCAAGTTTCACTTTCTTGACATGTGTAATAGAGGTTTCATCGGGGGATAATGAGTTAGGAAAGGATAAGGTAAGTTTTATATTCCCATTTCATGCATATATACATCCATAAATACATTTATTTTTATGAACAATCATTAATAAGCTTACCCACTCTCAAACCTTCAAATTGCCTTATTACCACCCAAGAAGTCAAATTATTTTAAATGTTTCTAATAGTTTGAAAGAGTTAGGACCTTAAATTTAGAGAATAGTTTGGAGCCTAAATTTAATCCATAAACATATCTCAATTTATTTATTTCACCCTCAAATTTTGAGAACCATCATCAAAGCTAATTATAGATTTTAATTTTCCTAACCCTCTCAAAAGACCAATTTTACCTGAAACCTATTGAAACCTCCTCAATCTCCATCCAATTATCCTATAAAAAACTAAAAACATTAATACACTCCCATAATCACCTTGTGGACTCATTTTGTAAATAAATTTAGCATGTGTTGTTTATCTTAAGGCCCCAAATGGATAAAATTACAAGTTTTAAAGGTTTTCAACATAGTTGCTCTTCATTAATGGAGTCATGAAGAACCAGGTCTATTTTAAGACCATAAATGGTTAAGCAAGAATCATATGGCATGTAAAATAACTTGGAAGTCATAATCAAGCTTCTAGGGTCATGGGCAAGTTTAAGGGTGAAGACTCTCATGGTGGCCTAGGCTCTCAAGGGGTCTCTAATGGTAAAGGTTCAGGTTCAAAGGGATAATTGAAAGTTCCATGAGGTTCCATTTACAGGGGTAGGAGCAAAATTTTTTTAAAAAAATTTAAAATATACTCAAATTACTTTATGGTCTTTTAATCATTTTAACTAACCCTCAAGGTTAGTCAAACATCAATAACCAAGATCACTAACCAATTGCTAAATAACTTCTAGAAGTACAAGTGGGAGAGTTTGGAGGATGGAGGAGCAAGTTGGAGCATCAAATGAGGCTTATATAACTTTAATGACTTTTCTCAAAGATAGTGGATCATGACATCAACTTCTTCAAAGTTTTTTGTCTTTTAGTGACTTTTTAGGCCAATGAGAAGGCTTGAAAACCCTTTTGACCTTTGGAGGTTAATTGACTAAGAGAATATCAATGTTTAATTAATATGAATTTTTTAAAGCATTTGGAAAGGTGGTTAAGTGATATTTATTGAATTCTAAGAGCTTATTACTCCTCTCTTCTCCTCTTTCTTTTATTTAAGAGACTTGTTCTCTTCATTATAATCATGCTCCTCATTTTGGTATGGCATATCCCTACCCATTTTTTAAAGAAAAACCACTTGAAGTAATAAATCAACTTATCTTGCCTACCTCTTTGCTTGAAACTAGTGATATAGTTAGTTTGTGCATGATTGCTTTGTGGAAGGCTATCTGTCCTTGGTAATTGTCCATTTTTCTTGCCTTTTTGTATGTTTTCCACCATTATTATAGGTCTAAAACTTGGGATTTTGGTCATTAGTGAAGGTATTATGTGATTTTTATACTCCTGCATACTTCATCTCTTACCTATAGGGCCTAATCTTAGAAATATTGATGCAAAAATGGCATGTTTAAGAGGTTGTGTGAATGAGGGTTGTCTTTAAGCTTCCTTAGTGCCAGTTTCATACAAATTAGAGTCTATTTAAGTTTGGTACATCACCTTGTTTATTTTTTTATTCATCCATTTTAACCATTATATCCCTTTTCTAAGAAGAATCAATAGTTCAGGTTATCCATCAAGTGGAGCTAACCTTCTCTAGAGGTTTAACACCATCATAAGATACCCACAGCTTGGGGTTGTTTCCATTTTGTATCCAAGAGTGAGAGATCATAAAAGAACGTCCCAAAAGGGTGAAATTATATGATACAATAGTTGTTATAATGCCTATTGTGACCCACATTATTCATTGAGTGAAGCATTTTGGTGCTCTTTATCTAATTAACATTTGGAGGTATGTGTGTAAATATCAATGGTGATTCCAAGTATTTATCATCTAGTATAAGTAGCCCAGGTGTCTAATCATCATTACTTGGTATGTATTATCACTCACTTGATCAAGATGCATGTTCTTTTCTCCCTTATCCT
Organism: Torreya grandis; assembly: GCA_037957365.1. NCBI lineage: Eukaryota > Viridiplantae > Streptophyta > Pinopsida > Cupressales > Taxaceae > Torreya > Torreya grandis. The sequence goes on along the minus strand of JARHVA010004416.1, from coordinate 1,191,250 downwards.
TCATATCATATTAGTAATGTTTATGGCTTCATCCCAAGTGGCTCTCAAGATTCAGTATATAAACCTTGTCAGAGTTTGTCTCTCTTTAGTCAACTAGAAAAGATTTTTAGAGAGATAAGACTTGATTTTGAGTGACAGTTTAGAGATATTTATGGGATGGAATATTTTTATAGTTAGCAAGAATATATTTAACACCAATCTTTTGTTCAAGATCAAGAGTTGAGGTTTTAAAAAGAGTGCTTGGTTAAGCAAGACCAAGCTAGGAAATAAAATGACTATAAATTTTTATTAAGAATGAGAGTAGACAATCTTAGACCCTATTACCCTCTCTTACCCCTATTTATACTCAAATTCAACCCCCTAATCAAACTTGTCAAAGTCCATCTTTGTCAAAATTCAAGCAAATCATTTTAGACCATGGGATATCGATCATGAAAGTGAATGTAGAGCTAGCCCTTGGTAAAGATTACCCTATTAATGCCATGAATAGGAAAATGGAATTATTTCAAGAGGTTTTTAGTGTGTTGGTAACCATTAAGGAGGGAGATTATCTAGACTTTGAGAATAACCAAGTAAAAGAATATGTACTCTTGATAGGGGAGATATTTCCTCATTGGGAGGATGAGTATGTTAAACATAAACCAATTAGTTTGACCTCTCCTAACAATATGCTCATTTCTACTCAATATTTAAAAACCATCTCAACTTGGACACCCCCTACACCTTGGACCCTAACTATGTTATGCCCTCTCTTATGAAACCACCCTCTCCTATACCCATTTAATAAGAAGAGAAGGTAGATATACCCTATACATTCCCCTCATGGAAATTAGTCAAGGAGAGTGTATGAAATAAAAAATTCATCATGTCTATAAATCAATCCTAGCTCAAATAAGATAGAGCATACCTACACTTCCAATTGAGAATACATTGTTTAAAAAGGAACATGACTAATATGGGGATCTATTATACCTGACTAGGCAATCACTTATCACAATACACTATTCTAAGGAGGGTTCCAAATCCTCCACTCTAACACAATCATGAAATAACCCTAAGGGGTTCCTAGGTTTTAATATTTCACCTATGTTAATAATAAGAAAGTAAATCTAATCTAGTGCTCACCAAAGCTTGTGGCACAAAGTGGGGATTAAAAACTAAACATGCATAGAAGACATATACTCACATCAATGTATACATAATTATAATTCATGGAAGAGAATAAAAACTACATTATCTATCTACTCTTATAAAATAAAAATAAAGTTAGGAATACTTACCTTGAAGATGAATTTGTCGAGCCTTAATCTATCCCTTGGCCAAGGTGCTTTGTAAGAAATTGTTGTGGTATGTAAGGATAATAAAGACAAATAATCTCTAGGATACACAACCTATCAATTCATCCAAAAGAATTCTCCATAAGACAACATTAATATCTATAAAGAAAGTATGGAACCCTAATATTTAATTCTCAAGTAGAATGGTTAATAAGCAGATGTTCATTTCTACTTGCTTCTTATTTCATTTCTTTCCTATCAAATGATGGGAAATGAATTTGTATATATAGTTAGATAAGGACTCTAAATCCTTTTTAAAATATCAGCTGATAGGATTGATCTAGTCAACCTAGTATAATTCTAGACAATAATTCATTAGGTCATGAGTTAGGTTAACCAAAGGTCAAAATAGCTCCTAAGTGAAAATAACATTAAAATGTATAGGGCCAGCCCAATAGAACCTATATAACTGACTTGAAAAATACTATTTAGGTAAGTAAAATGAAGATATAGTGTGTAAAAATTTTAGAATGGGTTCAAATAAAAATATTAATCTTAGGGTAAGTGGTTCTAGGAGACAAGTGTGTAGATAACATGTGGTAAAAGGGACATTAATCTTATGAATAACCAATGGTTTACCATCCCTTAAGCCATGAGCTTAGATATGTTGAGACTAAATGGGCTATTTTAAGATAAAAAGTGTCAATAATTGATAAAATTTTCAAAATATTATGTGTATACATATTCCCTACTTGAATCTCATCATGTGTCACATGAGTGCAACATGAGATGGTACTTCAAGGAATAAAACATGATAACACATAATGTTGATGATAAGTAAAGTGTAATAAGTTAAAAATAAGATAAATTAAAGGAAATAATTAAAAAACACATACCTTTACTTACCTTAGTGCTATAGATAAGGAAATAGACTATAAGATAAATGAAGGCATCTAATGTGAAGAACATTAAGCAAACCTATAGAATTTAGTGCAAAAGATAGCCAAAAAATAATAATAGAAGATACACATATTTTAGTGTAAAATATTCTCTATGTCATCATAAATCTATAAAATTTTATGGTTCAAAAAATGGACGATTAAAAATAAAGATAGAGGTAAAACAAGGAATCTAGTAGAAAATAATTGAAAGATTTAGATTTGAATAAGTGATTTAATATCTATCTAGTTTGTTTTTTCCAGGTGTAGAAAAGGAGGAGGAGATTATATGGGGGTCCCTTATGAGGGGATTACTCCATGATGTCTTATATGAGGCACTAATTCCATATGATCCCACTACACTAGAGGACCCTAGTGTACCATCTGCCTCATCTCAGGTGAGTTGGTTTAAACTAGCTGGAGAAGTAGTAAGATAAATATGAGTATATAGATAAAGGGTGTAGAGACTAGAAGAGATGAGTACAATAAATATATTGGCATAGTAGGACCTAGCTAAGGAGAGGGATGCACATTTGGCTATAGTGACACAAATGATACAGGCACATACCCATGATAGAGTGATATAGGAGTAGGAGAGAGCGACACATCTAGTGACCCTGGCACAGTTGGCATAGGTGTAGGCTCAGGTAGCTCATATATAGGGTAAGGTGTTAGTATTGAGATATAAAATTTCCTCATTACAACATTCTATTTTGAGGGCTTAGATTGAGGCATCTACAAATAGCATGGCTAGGCCACAATATAGGCAAGATGGGGCCCATAATATAATGATTATATTATTGTATTAAAACTCAATATATATATATATATATATATAATATGTTTGTATTATTTTATTAAAACTCATTATATATATATATATATATATATATATATATATATATATATATATATATATATACATATACATATATATATATATATATATATATGGATTATTTTGGAATCTTATTAGATATTACTTTTATGTGTTATCATTATGGGTGTGGTTGTTGATAATTTAGATATATTTCTTTCTATCACATGTATTTATCTATTTATTGTATATTCTATAGGAAATATATGAGGTTTGGTTTCTTAATATATATATATATATATATATATATATATATATATATATACACACATATACATATATATATATATATGGATTATTTTGGAATCTTATTAGATATTACTTTTATGTGTTATCATTATGGGTGTGGTTGTTGATAATTTAGATATATTTCTTTCTATCACATGTATTTATCTATTTATTGTATATTCTATAGGAAATATATGAGGTTTGGTTTCTTTTCTATCATTATGCTGAAGCATGGTTAAAAATAAATAGGGAAAAGGGATTTGGTAAAATATAATCAATCAAATAAAATGTAATACACACTATTTCAAGTTAGGAAATGTGTAATAATAATAAAATGACTAAGTATAAAGAATAAAAGGGTGGTAAACAAGATGGTAAAAAGGAATTTGTTTTAAACCAAACAATAAAAATTAGCACCAAATTAAAACAAGTAAAATCACACTAAATCACATTGATAAGTATGAAAATAATGTAATTAAATGAAAGTCATGTAAAAATATGAAAGGTATAAAAACATATATATTTTGTCATTCAATCATACTATATCATGTTGGGAAGTATAAGATAAAAATAAAATTGGCAAAAACGGGTCTTAAATTTATCACACTAATTCAAGCTGGGAAGTATGAAAAATTCAAAAAATGGTTATATTCTTACATGCTCATAAAATAGGAAAATAAGAGTGAAAGAGAAATGAAGTAAGAATAAAACATAATCAATTAATATGGGAAACATGCCAAATGATAATTAAATTCATAATCAATCACATCTTATCTCATATTTGATACATTTAATTTTGATTGTGACTTGGATTATTGGAAAAAAATTTGGAGACGACTAGGTCCTATCCATGGTGTTATAATACAACTCACAAAGGGATCACTACTGAGGTAGAATAAATGTGAAAATTTATTAAATAAAAGATGTGGGTAATAGGAAGGTATAATGTGGTAACTTTTTAGGATGGATAAGGCCTATCTATGGTCTTACAAAGCAACTCATAAATGGAATCCCCAAGGGGAGTGATCAGTGAACAAAAAAATATTTATCAAGAGGAAATACGAGGAATTTAGGGCATGAAAAATGGAATGTAAAAATCATGAATTATGTATCTCATGAGAAGACCTTAGGAGATAGGAGGAATACTAAGGACATGAGAAGACACTAAGTGACTAGTGACCATCAACATACAAAGGTAACTTATTCGTTATTGACACTAAGCTATATAGGAAAATAACCATGATACTAAGAAAAACTCATGAAGGTAGATTGGTACAGAAAAACTAAAATTAACCTAACTTCCCATGATGTGTTCCCCATTCTTTAGGACCCCTTATAGAGTTGTCAGTCTAGTACAAAGATTAGGTACTTGCATGAGAAAGTATGTATCACTAAAATATTTTTTTATTCTCCTTTTCTAATCTAGTATCCTACCTCACCCCAATGGACCTCAGTACTATCATGAGGCCAAATGTGGATTTTTATCTTCAACTAGAAAAGGAGATGTGCTTTGAATCACATCTTTTAGTATTATTTGACTTTTAAGAATATTTTATCCTTTTATATCATTCTTTTGTTTAAATGATTTGGATTTTAAATTTTTTTATAGATTTTATGATTCCTCCTCCATATGTACTTAGAATGACCAATCATGAGAGATAGAATGATAAACTTGAATGATCTATAGTCTTAGGATAAAGGAAGCTAAGTAGGGTAAGATAAGACTGACTAGGATACTTAAGCTTAACAATGAACCAACGTGTGATCTCAAATCTCAACCATGTATATGCTTAGTTTGAAAATAATGGGAATAAAGGGAATAAAGATATCTAGAGTGGACCAATATAAGGAAAGTATAATGAGATGAATATTAACTGATCACATGGTAATAGGAAATGACTAATGAGAACTAATTTTTATAACCAAGTCACAATGACAATTAACTATGAAAAAATATAGATAAGAAAGAAAATAATCATAAAGAGACAAGAAATTAATTATAAATAAAGTAAGAAATAAAAATAGATAAATGATAAAGAAATACATATAAAACATAAATGATAGTATGAGTATTATAGAATGTAAAATTAGAATCACCATGTAAGAGAAATAAGAATTTGACAGTGTCAAATGATATAATAGATAGATAGATAAAACTAAAACTTGAAGCATACACCCAATCTAAATATAAATGTAAAATCACCATGAATGTGCTTATAACTAATGATAAATATCCCCACACACATTATCCAAAACATCAGATATATATCTATGAAGCTAGATACGAATTGCTACTAATGTCTCATCTATTTTAAGTGAGAACTGGGAAAATACCTCTTATCTAATCTGCTCCATAGAAAACGTAGGAATGTTGGATGGATCATGATGAGGAGTGAAATTAGGCAAGGGATGCGTAGGAGAATGCATGGGAGTAATCTCTATGGTAGATATAAGAATCATTGGTGGAGAAAGATCCATAGCTAAGGGAAGATCCATAGGTGAAGGAAGACTCATGGGTGGAGGAATCATGCGTGGATGAAAAAAAGGTGATGAAGGGACCACATGAGAGGATGGAACCATAGGAGGAGGAACCATGGGAGAAGAAGGAAGATCTTTCTTTTGGGAATGAACTATGGGAAGAATGGTTTAAGGTCTATGAATATCTATAAAGTGATTCTTAAGGTGTTGTTAAAGGATGTAGCAATGATCAATGTGATGGGTGCCACATTAGTGTCATAAACAATACACCTCACCATATTTAGGTATATATTTAGTTAGAAACTTTGAGGGAGGTGTGGTTTTATTTGAGTCTTGAAGGGAAGAAGGATGCAAATTATCAATATATTTTTATAGCTTATGATAATGGGTGGATGAATTTTTTTATTTCCATGAAATCAATAGATACGCTTGTGAGTAATCTTAGTAGAAGAACTCACATAAGAAGGTGTAATATGAGTGGAAGGAGTCAAAGAAGACTCATTGGCCCATTTGGTGGGAAATAGAGTCATTTTAGGTAAAGGAATAAAACCATGACCAAGGGAGGGTGGTGGTGGGGAAGGAATGGAAATAGGATCAATGGAAGTAGCAATGGGATTAGAAGCAGGGTTAGTCTCAAAAATAATAGAAGTAGGAATAGGCTCAACTATATCAAAAGTAGCAAAGATCTAAACTATATTAGGAATAGGAATGGGTTCTAAAGTGGGTTCCATAATGGGAGGGGTGGGATATATATAGGTCCTAAGAAGGGTCACACTCATCTCAAGGGTAAACCAACTATGATGATCATGGTACCTAGAAAAGTGATAAGGCCCAGTCATAGCATGATCCATGAGCATACTCTTATGAGGATTTTTGTAAATTAGAGGTATAGGTACCATCTATACCATAAGATAAAGAGGGAAAATACTAAAATTAGGAATTATAAATGAGGTAAAATGGGAAGATATATTAAAATAATCAAATAAAGAAGAATGATAATAGGAATCTCAGGATCATGGGCTTAGACAAGACTGCCTAAGAATGGATCATATAAGGAATAGCAATCATCATAATATAGTGTGTGAAGGTCAATTATGAAAGTAGGGATGACCTTGTCATATGATGAATTGTGGTGAATAAAATGTTGGGTCTTTGTTAAGACAATGGTAATTCCATTGTAAGGTGGTTTACAAGAATGAGGAAAGAAGTTGTGAGATGAGATGAGGTGAGAGATCATAAGTTTTAATTTTTAAGATAATATCACAAAGCTCATCATCATATAATATATGAGGTTAGGAGGAATGTTCCCAATGAGTTTGATATACATGTTATAACCTTAAGTTAAATTGATGATGAAATTGAAGCTTTGACACTCACAAAATGGAACATTAGTCAAAGGTTCAAGAGTAGGAATTTTAAAGGCACCACAGTCTTGGAATTATTTTAAATTATAAGGGTTAGTATCACCTTGAATCCTATAAATGGATCCATTATGATGTAATTTAATTTATTATTAGGTGAAATAATCAACTAATCTCATATGGTGAGTCCACGACCTACCAAGCAAGAGGTTATAAGAGAAATGAAAGTTAAAGATTATCACCTTCACATGGATAGTGAAATGTGGGATGGTAATGAGAAGCCATACACAACCTAGTGGATGAATTTACCTTCTATCATATCCTTGGAATATTCTACATGTGGACTTGAGATTACATTTTGAATATCTAAGGGTCTTAATGAAATTAGGAGAGGCACCATAGGTACCATAACCCTCATCAATCAATCCATGCTTGACTTGGATAATGCCTATTTGGACACTAATGAACAAAGGAGGATCATCCATGTGAATAAAAATCTCACTAGGAATAATAGAGGCTATAATATATTTTAAAGAAAGAGAAATTTTTTTAACATCAATGGACATCTCATCACATTGTTGTAATATTTTATCCTCAAATCTAGATAAGGTTATTTCACATCTTGGTAGGGGAGGACGAGGGATGCTTATTTAGAACAGTAGTTTCATAAGATGGTTTTTATGATGAGGAGAAGTAATCATAAGCTCAAGGAATGAATTTAAGGATGTGAGACTAGTGAAATCCATAACGGGATGCCACTCATCATAACCCATAATAAGGTTGTTAGATATAGGTGCATAATGATTAAAAGGTCCTCAGAAGGAGGAGTCAAAGTTCAATGTAATTTTTTTTGATAAGAAAGAGAAGTTTTAGAACAAGTTTTTAAATTGTGTTACAAAGATGAAATAGTTTATTGATGTTGGTTTTGAGAGTCGGTAGAAGAAGTGTTAGTAGAGGATTGATTATTGTTAGTGTTAGAAGATGGAGGAATAGTATAAATATAATGGGAAGTGTTATCTATGGTAGAATTAGGAATTAGATCATCAAATTTTAGAAAGTAATCTTTCCCCAACTCATTTAAATGAGTTAGAGAATAATCTTGGATAACATGATACATTTCAGATAATGGAGGAGTGTATATAGGTTGAGTGTCAATAAAAGTAACCACCCTTTGCATTTAGTCATGTTAACCACATTCTCTTTAGAAGTGGGGTCAATATGAATTTCTACATCTTTAGTGGAAGGATGGGCTTGTCTTCGGTGTCTTGATTAGGTTGGTGATTAATAAGAGGATCTTTGTAGATAGCCAAATGAGAATTATCTTGATTTAAGGTTTGAGATTTAGTATGTAATTCATAAGCCTTAAAAGTAGTGTCATAGGCTTGTTGATGCTTTTAGATGATAAAATCATGGTCAAAATCAAGACAAAAAAGAAAATCCATAGCTAAATTATGGATCTACCTACAAGTCTCATGAGAATGACCCCAACTAGCATGAAATGAACAAAACCTTTTAGGATCATACTAGGATTTCATAGGATGAGTAGGGTCAAGTTCTCATGAAAGAGGCCTAGGTAGATGCTTGAGTAATTTAGTTGAGGATAGAGTCTTGTGAACATTAAAGTTATTTGGGAAAGATAAATGAGGATTGTATATTATTTAGAAGGGGGAGCTAGTTTTGAATATTAGTTAGGAATAATAGATTGAATAGAGTGAATGGTGTCATAAGAGTTTGTGATACCATCATGGGTAGCATTAAAAATTTTGTTCTTAAGTAAGAGATAAGGACCCGTATAAGGTTGGGGTGGCTTGAATTGATGCATAAATAAATCTTGACATTTATCTTGGTCAATAGCCTCCTCCAAAGTACATGAAGAGAGAGTGTGGACCCAATATTATAACTTAGGAAAATGAGCATTAGTGAAGAGATGGAAAAGGTTATCATTGACCATGTTATATTCACACTTATTTGACAAAGTTTTCCATATTTTGACAAAAGTTTGAGTAGTTTCATTTTCAAGCTATTTACAATTTATGAAGTAGGCCAAAGTGTTTATCAAGAAGATCACTAGTTTGAAATTCTTAAACTAAAGCATTCCCTAAATCCTTCAAACTAGAAATAAAATGAGTTCTAAGTTGATTGAACCAATCTAAGGCATCACTTGTGAGGGTTTTCGATAAGATTTTGGTAGTGGAAAAGGTGTTCAATTTGAACCAATACTTATAAAGATTTCCAAATGTTTTAAGATGAAGGGTAGGTTCAGTTAATCTATTATAATAAATTGTAGGGGTGATACTTCCTATATCAATATTAGCAATTTGAGTAGTAAGAGACTCAATTTGAATATGTTTAATGGTTTTGTTGACCAAAGGAGGTTGATAAATGAGATTGCCTTGTGAATATAGAAGAGGAGGAGGGGGAGCATTCTAGTTATGCATACCCCAAGTCATTGGTTGAGGATGAGTTTGAAGATGCAGAGTGTGATTTTTCATTCTCATCATTTAATTTGTGTTATAAGCTTAAAAGGTATTCATTTGATTGAGTGTTTCTAACAAAATTTGGTGGGTTTGATCATGATTGTTAAAATTAGTTTAAGTATTAAAATTGGTATAAGTGGCTTGAGTACCACTATTGGTGTTGATAGGGCCTTTAGAGGAATCATGAGAATGAGAGGCTCTAGTGGCAAAATTTACTTGTGAAGCAAAAGATGGACTAGTGAATGGATGGGAAGAGGAAGAACTAGAAGCATGATTACCTTGGGTGGAAATTAATGTAGTAGTAGAAGAATTAAGGATAGTAGATCTCATAAGAGGCTAGTTAGAGGTATAATCTACCACGTTAGTGGAGATATTAGACATGAAGGTAGAAGAAGTTAGATAATAAGAGGTCATGGCATGAGAATGGGTCATAATGGAGGGAAGAGGTTGAGAATCAAAGAAAGTGATACCTCCAAATCCATTTGAGAATGTCAGAGTAGGTGAATGAGGATCTTTTGATTGACCACCAATCATAAGATGGTAAATGGTAGAGGGATATTTTCCTCAATGTTGAGGAAATTCAAATATAAAGAAGATAATTTCATGGGTATACTCTAATTCGGGTTGGTCTTCTAGGGAAAATAAAGTATTACACTATGAAGAGGTATTAAGAGGGTCCCATAGTTCATCATGCAAGTAGGTATATGAACATTACTGTCATCTAGGAGAGGATCCATACTCTACATATGGGATACACTATGAGGGTTGGTAAAACTCATCATGTTTGTCGAATTCAACTGAGTGTTGTCTTAAAACAAAAACAAAATCATGATGAAGGAAAAGGATTAAAATCAGGTAAGAGAAATGTAAAATCAAAGAAATGAAAAGTGGTAGAAATAATACAAGGTTGACCCAATTAAACTATCATATAAAATAGGGTATGTAAATAATACAAGGTTGACTAGGTCAATCTATTATAGTAGATGGAAGCCAAAAAAGTGTACAGGGTCAACTAGGTTGACCACATATAGAAGATAGGCAAAATTAGAAAGCCTAAAATAGACTATGTCGACTAAAATGATTGTGTACTGAGAATAATTTTGAAATTACTTTAAAAATTAAGAAATAAAGTGAAATAAATAATTAATTATATCAACGATGTTGATATAATTGAGGCACAGAGCACAAATCCTTGAGCCAATGATAGCTAATGAATTTTTTTGAAATATAAAATACAATTAAGCAAAGATCAAGCAATCAACTTGGAAAGTAAAATTTAACTATTTGGTCAACCTAAATGTTTGCTAAATTATTAGAATATGATTTTAAATATGATGGGAAATTATCTATAAGAAAGGAATTAGAAATAAATCTAAGGATAGTTTTAGGACATTTGGGTTGAAAGGGATATGTATTGGCAATGGTATAGGCTTGGTATTAGGGCCCACCCCTTCAATTCACACACTATAGTGATAAGGGTGTTAGGTGATTGTCTAGAATATACCATTAACCATGTATTTATAACTTGCCATAAAACCAAGTTGGCTTCCCCCTTGGTGATGAAATCTAAGTAGGCTGGCCTTGGATAGAAAATTATTAAATTGCTTATTAATATTTTATGATTTTGTCATGTGTACATAAAATATAAAATAGTAAAACTAAATGGTAAATTGAAAAAACACAAAATTAGACTATGTTATCTATTATTAGAATGAAAATAAAAATAAATGAAGGTGTGAGCTAATTACTAGCATATAAGGGTTAATTCCAACTTTAAAACATGATACAGTGTTGATATAGTCAACATTATATGCATAAAATATAGAATAAGGTTAACAGTGTCACCTCTATAATACAAAAGCAAGGTATAAAAATGAACAAGGTGGATAGAGCTGATCTAGTTATCCAGATATCACACATAATACAAAACTAGGTTGACAAGGTCAATCTAATTGACTATATAATGGTAGTTTAAAAGGCTATAAACTATGAAAAGAAAAGACTATAAGGAAATAGAAAAAGGATAGAAAGGAACCATGGTGAGTTTGAATATGTATATAATTTATATTACTATGAAATAACCTTGATAAATGCTTACAAATTCTATTAATAGGGTTGACTGGGTTGATCTAGCTTTGTAGAAGCCTATTACTGATTGCCTAAAATATTCAGGGTGGACTAGGTCAATCTAGTATTATAAAAAAGATGCCTAAAAATGTATAGGGTAAAATTCTGGATATTTTTCATTAATGTCATGAATTTTTCCATATTATTGGATGAATTTCCTTGATAGTATAAGTATCAATGACAAAGTTTGTAGTGTGCTTATCCTAATATGCTTTAAGTAGGCTTGGTTGATCTTTAGTTTTGGAATGGTTAAGGATGTTTAGGGATGAGTATCATGATTTTAGGTTATGAAATAGGTCTCATAATAGGTTTTATATTATTAATGTTTGTGTGCATAAAAATATTTTATTTTTTGGTTCATAGTTTTCATCTATACATTCTAGGTCTAGTGGTAGAAAAATTTGAGTAGATAGTTTACTAACATCACCATTGCCACATATGGATAAGTCAGGGGGATTTGGTCATATGGGTGTGATAAAATTTTTACCAAGTTTTTATGGTCCAATTTTTAGGTCATTAATTTGAGCAAAGTAAAATATATAACTCTGAAAAGTTGGCTTCCCAGGCAGTTTGCATATTCAAGCTTAAGAAAACCTAGATCATCACTGCACGTCTTGCAAACATATATGATCCAAAAATCTTTAAATTTATTTTATTTAATTAAAAATTAAATAATGTGAAAAATATATCATGATTATATTTTTTATATTTCAAATAATTTACCCTAAATATTCAAATTCCTAAAGTGTTTTCTATCTCGAGATATAAATCTTCAAAGTTGCACTTGTAGACTAAGATGGGCTAGAGACCATCAAGTTTAATCAAATTGAAGTCTTAGGTCATTGGTATAAAATATATAATGATGCATGACAAATCATATATATTGATCCAAATATTAATGTAAAATTCAATATGTCAAATATGAATGTGTTGGTGACATGTGTCAAATTCATGGAGCTTGGACAGAAGATCAATGGTTCATAGGCATTCATACTATTAGAAGATCAATGGTGTAAGTCAAATTTAAAGAGTCAAATGTGAATAAGGCATGTAGATATACCAAGATTAAAAATCATGGGATCTCTAAGATTATTAATGGTGATAATTTAATGTTAAATACTCGGTTGATCTACAAAGATCGATGGAGTGTGTTTGTTCTAAATTATCAAGAAGCAACGAGATGATGACAAGTGCTTAATGTTTAAAAATTTATCAAAGGTAAAGACCAACATAATTTTGAGGTATATGAAATATGTGTATTCATTTCAATGTATTATATTTCATGAGATGAGGACAAAGTTTTCAAATTTTAACAATTATTCAGTGACCATTGGAATTCAAATATTCAAATTTGTGAGGGAAGACCAACCTATAGTTTCTATGCTATAAATTTTGATATATGAAAAATTTTACCATGGTGTACAAATAAAATTTGTAGAGGAATTCATATCACATCCATATAACCTAGTTATAATGTATAATTATTTATACATTCAAATATATGGAGATCCAAGGTTGACTATGTATTAGTTCATGCTCTACAAGTAACCTGAGAAGGGTAATTGAGTTTATTCTGATGATGGTATTTGGATGTTTCAAGGGGACTTAGATATTAGAGATTGTTTTATAATCCATGAGGATTATTTTTATGTATTATTAAGTTTTGATCAATCATATTTATTATGATCGAAGGCTTAGAGGGTGATTATGTATTCATTCATGATAGTTATGTACACAAAATGTTGTTTGAGTGAATTGAGATTTAGTAGAAGGGTTTTATCATGGTTGGTATCAATTAAGGTGGACCTATAGATTATGTTTCTTGGGTATATGTATTTTTAAAGTGTTATTATGTTCTAAGTTTTCTTAGAGAAGTTTCAAAGAGGTGAATGGGTCTCCATAGGACATAAAAGGACACTTAGGTTTATTTGAAAGAGGATACTACCTAAAGGTAGATTACTGAAGAATGAAGGCATGTGTTGTGCCTAAAAATGAAATTTATGAAGGTGAATGGGTCTCCATAGGACATAAAAGGACACTTAGGTTTATTTGAAAGAGGATACTACCTAAAGGTAGATTACTGAAGCGTGAAGGCATGTGTTGTGCCTAAAAATGAAAGTTATGAACATGATATTCATGAAGGATCTATAAATAGTGAAATTAAATATGATGATTTTTAGACTTGTGAGACTTCAAAGAAGTGGTGGTTGTGAGAGTTGTAGACCAAAGGAAAGAAGAAAGGATGGGTGCCTAATGGATGGGATATACAATAGAGAAGATTGATAACTATGTATGACCTACAGATAATATTTTTTATGTCAAAATAATGATCTTGTAGTTTTGAATATTGAGGATGAGAAAAGAGGTCTAGAGTGAGCCAAAAGGATGTTTTGGATGCCTTAAGTGCGAGTAAAGGATATATGATGCCTGTGTGAGCTTGGTGGTTGATTTAAGAGGTAGATTAGAGTGTAGACTATGTATTGTGCATAGTTGAAGAGAGATTATATACTTTGTATCTCCATTTGATTGGTAAGTAATCAATGACCAAGATATGTTCATTACATAGGTATTAGGAGGGTTCTCAACATCTAGGTCAGAAGGACTTGATCATCTTAGGGTAAGATGATCTTTATGAAAAAAATGTTTCACTAAATTTGGTCAGAAGGACTTGATCATCCTAAGGGTAGGTGTTCCTTATAAAATAGGTGTTTCACTAAATTATGGTTAGAAGGACTTAACCAGTTTCATGTTTGTGATCATATTATGGGATAAGTAGTCCATGTGTCTATAGGATTGAGAGTGGGTTTTATTCCCTAAGAGGGTTTCCCACATAGATATTGTGTTGTGTGTATGTGATTGCATTATCTATTGTTCATTGTTATAAACATCTTGAATGTTTCATGATGTGTTGTATTGAATTCCTAAGTTTTTGAAGGGTTTGGAAATTAAATTAGATTGTTTTTCACCACTGATTCACCCCCCCACCCCCCGCGCTCTCAGTGGTTTGTACTTATAATAATTGGTATCAGAGCATGTCCTTCTTGTATGTTTAAATACTTAAAGGTGATCAAAGGTATAATGGTTGACACAGAGGTTATGTCTTGTCATTAATATAAATTAGTATGTGTTTTATCAAATGTCAATGCAAGCATGGATGATGTGAAGATTCAATTGAAATATCTAAAAGCAATAGTCAAGAATATATCGGTTATGATGGATAAAGGTCTCAACCAAAGGATGAAACAATTGGAGAATAAAGTTATAACTTACTCAGATGTGATTTTATCCAAGGACAAAATGGATTTTACCTCTACCAAAAGGATCAAGAATGAAAATTTATGGATCAGTAATGTTTAAGAGAAAGGAAGGTCAAATATGAACAGTGTCTTCAATGGGTATTACTTCTCCTAAAATAAATTTGATCATAGATATAGGTATTGTGCTTTATCTATAAAGATCAAAAGGGATCTCATATGATATAATTATAACCAATAAGTTCATATAGCCAATAACTACAAAAGAGCTTTTTGGAAAAAGGATATACAAGTCATTGACACCATCAAATTGTTCAATAAGACTAAGTCTAAGAATGAAGAAGAAAAGAAAAAGAATTCAAGTGGTCCACTAAAAGAAGACTCAATGTTTATTCAATCAACCTTGTATATTCAAGAAGATGGGAACAAGAGATGGTTCATAGATAGTAGATGCTCAAATCATATGACAGGAGATAAGAGCAAGTTTATCTCTCTCAAGAAGACCAACCTAGGTTTAGTGATATTAGGTGACCAAAAATCTACTAACATAGTTGGCAAAGGTACTTTGAGTTTGGATATTCATTATACTAGGACTGATAATGTCTTATATTTAGAAGGTTTGAAACATAAGTTTTTAATTGTAAGCCAAATGTGTGATCAAGTAAATGTTGTAACTTTTCATGATGATGTATGTGAAGTAATAAAATATTGAAAATTAGTTGTAAATACTTATAAAATAGATAGCATGTATGCATTTAATGAATCCAAGGAGTGATTCATGATTCAATTAGAAGAGAGCTACCTTTGGCATAGAAGGCTTGGACATATAAATTTTGATAATATGGTAAATATTAGTTTAAAGGTGTTGGTAAGGCATATTCCCAAGATTTCTAAGATTCCTCATTATATTTTAAAGGCATGTCTTCATGGGAAGTAAACCAAAAGAAGATATAAATCCAAGGAGTTATCCACTACAAATCCATTAGATTTGATCCACACTTATCTATGTGGACCTATGAGAACTCAAAGTATTCAAGGTAATAGATAATTCATGCTACTCATTGATGATTTTACTAAGATGACTTGGATAATTTTTCTTAAAGAAAAATCAAAATATTTTGCAAGATTTATGGCCTTCAAAGCACTTGTGGAAAATGATAAAGGGTCAAAGAACAAGTGTGTAATATCAGAAAAAGGAGGTGAATTTTGGTCTCATGAATTTAATGATTTTTTTGAGAAATAAGAGATAAGGAGATAATATTCTACTGCTAGAACACCACAACATAATGATGTTGTTGAAAGGAAGAATATGACTATTCAAGAAATGAGTATAACCATGCTTAAATATTCTAAATTATCAAATGGTTATTGGGAAGAGGTATCCAACAGTTCAATTTACATCCTAAATAGGTGTTAAATTAGAATAAATAGTGATAAGACTCGTTATGAGTTATGGAAGAATAGAGTATCTAATGTCAAACATTTTAGAGTGTTCAATAGTAGGTGCTTCATCAAAAGAGATGAAGAGAATGTTGGAAATTTTGATTCAAGGTCTGATGAGGTTATCATCTCAGGTTACTCTTATATCAATACTACCTATAATTTCTTCAACAAGATACTTCACAAGATTATTAAAAGTTTTAATGTAAGTATAGATGATAGAAGTAGAGTCAAAATTCCAAAATTGTAGATAAGTAACTCAATTCATAATTCTATTAAAAACAATGTTGAGTTATCTATTAAAATATATGATGAATATGAATTGGAAGAAGAAAGACAAGACTCTAAAGCTTCATCTAGAATAATTAAGAAATATCATCCAATCTCTCAAGTTAATGGAAATGTTAGTGCAAGTTTGCATACTAGAAGGAGAATGTTGATTAGTAAAAATCAATAAAACTCAGCTATGTTATCCATGATTTAACCCAAAAAATTTGTGGAAGATAGCAAAGATGAAAGTTGGAATGGTACAATGGATGAAGAACTTGATAAAATATTAAATAATGAAACATGGGATTTAGTTCCTAGGTTAAAAGATAAAAATGTGATAGGTACCAAGTGCAGTTTCAAAAATAAGATGAATGAAAAAGGAGAAGTCACAAGGAACAAATATAGATTGGTGTGTAAACTATATGCTCAAGTTGAAGGAATAGATTTTAATGAGACTTTTTATCCTATGGAAAGAATGGAAGCAATTAGACTCTTTTTTTTGCATATGCAAGTTTCAAAGGTTTTAAGGTATACCAAATGGATATGAAATTTGTATTATTTAATGACAACTTAGAATAATAAGTCGAAATTGAGTTACCTAAAGGATACTTCATGTCAAATACTCAATATTTTGTGTGTAAACTAAAGAACGATCTTTATGGTCTTAAACAAGCTTCTAGAGCTTGGTATGATAGGTTAGATAAGTATATTTTAAGTCAAGGTTTTAAAAATGGTGTAGAAGATAGTAATTTATGCATTAAGACATAAGGTAATCATTAATTCATAGTGGTTTTATATGTTGATGACATAGTTTTTGGATTTGACAATGATAATATGAGTAGAGAGTTTACAGATACTATGAGGACTAATTTTGAAATGTCAATGTTGGGATACATTTATTTCTTATTAGGATTAAAGATTAAGCAAATTGATGTAGGGATATTCATTTCACAAGATAAATACATCAAGGATATGCTTATAAAGTTTGACATGATGAATGTAATCCAATGGTTACTCTAATGATCACAGGGTGTAAGTTAAGTAAATTAGATGATTCACCGGAAATTGATCAAACTTTGTATAGATCCATGATTGGAAGTCTTTTATACTTTGTTACTTATAGGCTCAATATCATGTAAGCAA
Source organism: Torreya grandis (assembly GCA_037957365.1). Taxonomy (NCBI): domain Eukaryota; kingdom Viridiplantae; phylum Streptophyta; class Pinopsida; order Cupressales; family Taxaceae; genus Torreya; species Torreya grandis. The sequence goes on along the minus strand of JARHVA010004416.1, from coordinate 1,173,380 downwards.
TTAGTCTTGTAATAAGGTTTCAAGCTGATCCTAAAGAATCTCACTTTAAAGTAGTCACAAGGATCTTGAGGTATCTCAAAGGCACCATAGAGTATGGTTTATGGTATCTTAGGAGTGAAGATTTCACTTTGAAATCATATAGTAATGAAAATTGGGCAGGATGTGTGGTTGATATGAGGATTACTAATGGTTGGGTCCTATTCACTGTAGAATTCTAGGTGTTTTGGCTAAGAAAAAATCAAGCATTAGTGTCTCTATCAACTGTAAAAGTTGACTATATAGCAGTTGCTTCTTGTTGTACATAATTCATATGGATAAAACAAACTTTGGATTATTATAAGGTAAGATAAAATGGGCATTGTCCTATCTATTATGATAATACTAGTGCAATTAGTATCTCAAAGAATCCTTTTATGAACTCAAAAACTAAGCACATTCTTATTAGATATCATTTATTGAGAGAATAAGTGAGTAATCAAAGTATTCATTTGGAGTATGTGCCTAAAAAGAGCAACTTGTAGATATTATGACCAAACCATTGTCAAAAGCTACATTTGATTATCTAATACAAAGCTTGGGTGTCATTTATTTCTCTATGAATCTTTCTCTATGAATCAATAGACCATCTTTTGGTTAAGGGAGAGCAACAAGTTCATGAGCTCGCTCTAAAAGTGGCTTGAGAGAGAAGGTTCATAAGCCTCTATGGTCACTCTTCATGGTGTGTGGATATATTAATATTCCTAAGAGGTGAAATGGCTTAGATATCTTAGGGGGAGTCCCTCTCAAATGTTTTTGGGTGAGTTCTATCAGATTTCATTGCTTTTGTGTGTTCTTTCTTCATTGGTTGTAGTGCTTAGTTGAGGAGAGTGTTGGAATGTAGTAAGACAAAGTTTTAAAGTCAATAAGAGGTAGGTTAAAGGTAAGGGGAGGTTTTTATCATCTTTATAAGGTGGTCCTCCACTATTGGTGGTATTTTCAGGTCCTTAGGATCACTTTGTGCCCACTTTGTCATTGTGTCAAAGGGGGAGAAGGTACTTCTTATGAGAGTGCTTGAAGAAAGAGAAGGAAGGTGAGATATATAATGGGTGTTGCAAAAAATGAAAAATGGGGAGATTATCTAATATTTTCTATTGATGTCATGTAGGTGTCTAAGTGAGTGTATGGAGTTTCTTGATAGTCTAAGTATCAATGACAAAGTGTGCAGTATGCTTGTCCTAATATGCTTGAAGTAGGCCTAGTTGATCTTCAGCTTTGACATGGTTAAGGATGTTTAGGAATGATTATAGTGATTTGAGGATATGAAATAGGTCATATAATATGTATTATATGCTTTGAATTCTTGTGTTCATGAATGTATTTCATTTGGTGGTTCATAGTTCTCATCTAGACATTTTAAGTCTAGTGGTATAAAAATTTGAGTAGATAGTTTGATGATATCATCATTACCACATATGGATGAGATAAGGGGATTTCATCATATTGGTGTGATAAAATTATTCCTAAGCTCATATGGTCAATTTTTTAGGTCATATAATTGAGTGGAGTAAAATATATAATTATGCAAAATTGGCTTGCCAGGTGGTTTGCATATTCTAGATTAAGATAAGTAAGACAAACATTGTATGCCATGAAAACATGTATGATCCATTAAGTTTTTATATTTATTTTAGGTGCTTATAAATTAAATAGTGTGAAATTTTTTTAATGATGATATTGTCTATAGTGCCAAGAATATACCATAAATATTTAAAGTCCTAAAGTTTTTTCTACCTCAAGATATAAATCTTCAAAGTTGCACTTGATAACTAAGATGGGCCAAAGACCATAAATTTTAATCACATTAAATTCTAAGGTCATTTTTATATAAGATATAATGGTTCATGTTAAATCATATATCTTGATCTAATGGTCTGCATAAAATTCAATATGTCAAATATCAGGGAACAACAAGATGATGATATGCTCTTGATGTTTAACATTTTAGCAAAGGTAAAGACCAAGATAGTATCAAAGGAGATTTAGGATGAAAATTAATTTAAGATATGAGATTGAATTATATGAGGACAAAGTGTTCAAAGTTTAAAAATTTCTCAATGACCATTTGAATTCAAATATTCAAATTTGTGAGGGAAGACTAGTCTATAATTTTTGTCCTATAACTTTTGATATATGCAAAATTTGACCATGGTTTAAAAATAAAAGTTGTACAGGAATTCATGGTACATCCATATAACATAGTTATAATGTAATATCCCCTTCTAAACAGGAAATATAGCAACACAAAAAATCTGAACCAAGATATAATCGCTGTTGAATAAATTCAGAATAATCACAATAATATAGTTTCTTAATAACAAATTACAGATTGTATCACTTGTCCTTCTAAATTATTACAATTGCAGTCCTCTAATATGCATATAAATATGAAATACAGTCTTGAAAACCCTAGCTTTGCAAATCTGGAAGTGCAAATTGAATTCTGGAAAGTCTCGGCCCTTCTGTGTCAACACACAGTCACCGTCGTCGGTCGATATCTCGCCGACGTCAGTCTCTGCCGGTCAGATTTCTACCGACGTCGGTCTTCAGTCGACTGATGTCGGTCACTGAAACCCTCTGTCTACCGAGGTCGGTTCCTACACTGATCTGTACGAACCCGTACAGATTTTGTACGGCCGCAAATTAAGCACAACTTCCCTGTTTTCAACCCCTGATCTGAAGATATATGTCTCTAGCACAGTAGATCTCTAGCTGTATAATTTATTGAATCAAAACATAAAGCAATAAATACCTGGAATATCTGTGATAACTTCTGTGTGAAGTTATCTCTCAAACCTGAAATTCTGTGATAACCTCTGGATGAAGCTATCTCTCACTTTGGCAATAGATCAGCTGATATTCCACAGCCTCTTAATTGCACACACTGAAGAGGGAACGTTCTCCAATGCAAATGGAATCCTTGAACCCTAGGCTCAGTCTTCACAGAAGAAATTCTCAAAATCAATATCAATATTCAATAGCATATTGAACAATGGCCTCCATGAGAAACCCTTATACCCTCAAAAGATATGCTTGCCCTAATTAGGGTTTCTTAAATTAGAATTAGGGTTTCTAATTAAAAATAGGCTAAATAATTAATATTTGATTAAATCAATCAAATATTAATATCTCCCTCAATACATGTCGGATCCACGAACCGATCGAAGCTAGTGAATCAGGGAGTGATTCCGCACATAACCATACCACAATAAAGGCGCTCCGCTGCATATCAAATATCCCTAAAAAGTAGGAGCTCAGGCCAAATGTGTCTGAAATACCCTGAATGAAAATCAAATGTAGAAATCTTGTGAATCAAAGTCGAGCCAAGCTCCATTATGACCCTCTATCCATCTTATTAGCCTACGAAGGTCGCATAATAGGCTAACCATGAACTCAGAACATGTCAATTGAAAAGGGGACATGACAATCCGCCCCTCCTGAAATTGCTTGCCCTCAAGCAATCACTGAATGACAAATCAATCAACCCACCTGGATCCCAAATGTAGTTAGGATCTCCACCACTGTCAATTAACATGAACCCCATGCCATGTCCATCCCAACTCTCATGTAATGGCGTCACATCATCTCTTGTACTAAGATAAGCACTCCAACATCCAATCCATAAATGACAATCAGCAAGCAAACTCCGTACCTGAATAATATCTAAAATTGGATTGTGAAGGTTAGACATAGTCATATCATCATCAACCTGTGACCCGACTGTAATAGAAAGTTGAGTCCTCACCACATGTGACAACTCCTAAACTGAACTCACCTCAAGACCAAGCTCGTCCTCGTACCTCTCCTGTACTGGTGCCAATGTGCTCTTGTCATCACCCTCTATCATGTTATGTGGTATAGGTACCTCCATCCGATGAAAAAACATATATCTGAAGCTGCTACCCCGTATTGCCTTAAGAATATGTGTCGTCCCATCAACATTAAAGAGAACCTCCATGTCCTTGAGAGGAAGAGTAACTTCCTCAAATGAATGAAGCCACTTCATACCCAAGACTAAGTCTATATCCCCCATGTTTACCACATAATAATCAGCGTTGAACTCATAGTTGTTCAAGCGCAATGGGAGGTCTCTAATCATACGCTCACACTTAAGAGTGTGACCATTGGCTACCTTAACTCTGATGCCCTCAAAAGCTTCTGTAGTGAGTCCACGCTTCTCCACAAACCTAGCATCTATGAAATTGTGAGTGGCTCCTGTATCAAGAAGGGTGATAACCTTCTGCCCTGCCAAAACTCCATGGAGTCTGAATGACTCATCTGACTATATGCTGGATATGCGGGCCTCCTGTAGGTGAAGCTCTAACTCTGCCTCTACAGTAGGCCCTGAAGCCTCTACCTCTGCCCCCTCAGCACTGTTATGCTGTTCGGAATCCTCAGAATCTGACTCCTCATAATATATCCACATCATACGATTCGCCTTGCCCTTAGGCCTCAAAGGACAATCGTGATGGATATCATATGGTCCTTTGCAGTAGAAGCAAAGCTTCTTTCTGCGTAGATCATTAAGTGCCTCACGATCCAAAGGTGGTGCTTCTGGATTGGCCTTTGAATCATTTTTAACTCCGGATTTATCTATGTTAAAATCCGGTCTCTCCGTATCCCCGTGGGAGTGCTTATGGTCTCTAGAAGAAGAAGTACCTTTGGTGTTAAATTTATTGGATGGCGCTGCCATCTCCATATCACGTGCCTTCCTCATAGCTACTTGTAATGAAGGAGGATCAAAGGCTTTGATCCAACCCCTCAATGGCTCTATCAATCCCTCTATGAAGAGAACTACCAATCTACGCTCTGAAATATTGGGTACCATGACTGCTAATCTCTGAAACTCACCAATGAAGGACTCCAAGCTACCTGTTTGTCTCAACTACGCCAGATCTTGGAAGTAAACCTCGAGATCTCTCCTGTCAAACCGCTCAACCAATCTATCCACAAAGTCCTGGTACTCTGTCACTTGATTATGCTGAAGTGTTACCATACCATGGTACCACCAATCATGTGCTACTCCATCTAAGTGCAAAGTGGTGTATTTGATGGCATCTATCTCTGACATTGGTCTCAATGCCAAAAAGGTGTCAAGCTTATGAACCCAAGCTTGAGCTGTCATCTTACCGCTGCCGTCAAAAGTAGTCAAAGAAAGCTTACCAGTAGCCTTCTGTAGCTCACTGAATTGGACTCTAGGTCTCCTGTCCTGTCTAGCCAATCTATAGTGCTCCCTCCTCAAATTGACAAAACGATCAAAGGTTGTTCTCTCCTGGATATGAGGAGGTAATAAGTCCCACTCATCATTTGCAGCCATGTAAACATCTGCAAATGGAGAATTTCCTGCCTCCTCATCTGCTGGTACCTCTGGTTCTTCTTGAATAAATGAAGGGCGTGTAGGTCTATCAGCTATTTTGGAGTGAGTCTGTTGTGGTCTCTAATTAACCGTAGCACTCCTATCATCTCTTTGGTCCCTGTTCTGTCCATCAGGGGCATTCATTCTCTCTATCATGGTCATAAGTCCCTATAGTGTCTGAGTCATCTGTTGTTGGCTTATCATCATAGCACGCTGAAACTCTCTGGTGGCCTGATCAACATCATACCTGTGGCCCCTGGGTGGGCTGCCCTCACGTCTATCACTCATGATGATCGGTCTCTGATCTAACAACTAGATACCTTCAAGTAAGGCTCGGCTGCGTGTGTTATACCTATGTGGTCCCAACTCTTGTGGCTGCATAAGATCTATAGACCCTCAGGCTGGCAGGATTTAGCTCTGATACCACTGTAATATCCCCTTCTAAATAGGAAATATAGCAACACAAAAAATCTGAACCAAGATATAATCGCTGTTGAATAAATTCAGAATAATCACAATAATATAGTTTCTTAATAACAAATTACAGATTGTATCACTTGTCCTTCTAAATTATTACAATTACAATCCTCTAATATGCATATAAATATGAAATACAGTCTTGAAAACCCTGGCTTTGCAAATCTGGAAGTGCAAATTGAATTTTGGAAAGTCTTGGCCTTTCTGTGTCAACACACAGTCGCCGTCGTCGGTCGATATCTCGCCGACGTCGGTCTCTGCCGGTCGGATTTCTGCCGACGTCGGTCTTCAGTCGACCGATGTCGATCACTGAAACCCTCTGTCTACCGAGGTCGATTCCTGCACTGATCTGTACGAACCCGTACGGATTCTGTACGGCCACAAATTAAGCACAACTTCCCTATTTTCAACCCCTGATCTGAAGATATATGTCTCTAGCACAGTAGATCTCTAGCTGTATAATTTATTGAATCAAAACATAAAGCAATAAATACCTGGAATATCTGTGATAACTTCTGTGTGAAGTTATCTATCAAACCTGAAATTCTGTGATAACCTCTGGATGAAGCTATCTCTCACTTTGGCAATAGATTAGCTGATATTCCACAGCCTCTTAATTGCACACACTGAAGAGGGAACGTTCTCCAATGCAAATGGAATCCTTGAACCCTAGGCTCAGTCTTCACAGAAGAAATTCTCAAAATCAATATCAATATTCAATAGCATAATGAACAATGGCCTCCATGAGAAACCCTTATACCCTCAAAAGATATGTTTGCCCTAATTAGGGTTTCTTAAATTAGAATTAGGGTTTCTAATTAAAAATAGGCTAAATAATTAATATTTGATTAAATCAATCAAATATTAATATCTCCCTCAATACATGTCGGATCCACGAACCGATCGAAGCTAGTGAATCAGGGAGTGATTCCGCACATAACCATACCACAATAAAGGCGTTCCGCTGCATATCAAATATCCCTAAAAAGTAGGAGCTCAGGCCAAATGTGTCTGAAATACCCTGAATGAAAATCAAATGTAGAAATCTTGTGAATCAAAGTCGAGCCAAGCTCCATTATGACCCTCTATCCATCTTATTAGCCTACGAAGGTCGCATAATAGGCTAACCATGAACTCAGAACATGTCAATTGAAAAGGGGACATGACATATAATGTATAAATATTTTTACAATCAAATATATTGACCTCTAAATTTGACTATGTATATTTTTATGATCTACAAGTAACTCAAGAAGGGTAATTGAGTTTGTTATGATGATGGTATTTGGATGTTTCAAGGGGAATTAGATATTAGAGAGTGTTTTAAACTCCATAAGGATGATTTTAATGGATTATTAAGGTTTGATAAATCATATTTAGTATGATCAAAGACTTATAAGATGATTGTGAATTTGTTCATGGTGGTTGTGCATAGAATGTTGTTTGAGTGAATTGAGCTTTAGTAAAAGGATATTATGATGGTTATTATCACTTAAGGTGGATGTATAGATCATGTGGAATGTATATATTTATTTTTAAAGTGTTCTTGTGTTCTAATTTTTCTTAGATAAGTGTCAAATAGGTGAATGGGTCTCCATATGACCTAAAAGGACATTTAGGCCTATTTTAAAGAGGGCATTGCTTAAAGGTAAATACCTTAAGAGTGAAGGTATCAATTGTGGCTAAAAATAAAAGTTGTGAACATGATATTCATAAAGGATCTATAAATAGTGAAATCAAAGATGATGATTTCAATACTTGTGAGACTTTAGAGAAGTGGTGGTTGTGAGATTTTTAGAGTGAAGGAAAGAAGAAAGAGTGGGTGCCCAATGGGTGGGCTGTAGATTAGAGTAGATTAATAACTATGTATAACTTGGAGGTCATATTTATTATGTTAGAATAGTTATCTTATATGTTTGAATATTGATGATGAGTGAAGAGGTATAGAGTGATCCAAAATGATGTTTTAGATGCCTTGAGTGTGAGTGAAGGATAAATGATGTCTATGTGATCTTGTTGGTTGATTTTAGAGGTATCTAAAAGTGTGTAATATTTATTTTTCATGGTTTAAGAGAGTTGATATACTTTTTATCTCAGTCAAATTGGCAAGCAATTAGTGATCAGTTGATGTTCATTTCATAGGTGTTGGGAGGGTGCTCAACATCTAGGTCAAAATAACTTGGGAAACAAGTGATCATAAGGACTTCATAATCTTAGGAGAATTTTATCCTTGTGAAATTGGTGTCTCACTAAAAAATTTTAGAAGTACTTAACCAAAATGTGGTCATAAGAACTTGATCATCTTAGGGGTAGGTGCTCCTTGTGAAAAAGGAGTTTCACTAAATTATGTTCAGAAGGACTTGACTAGTCTCATGTTTATGATCATCTTATAGGACATGTATTCCATGTGTTTTAAATCTTGAGAGTGGGTTTTATTCCCAGAGAGGGTTTCCCACATAGATATTTTTTTGTGTGTATGTGATCTTGCATTATATATTATTCATTGATATAAACATCTTGAATGTTTCATGACTAGTTTTATTGAATGATTAAGTTTTTGAAGGGTTTATAAATTTAATTAATTTTTTTCCACCACTAATTCACCCCCCCCCTCTCAGTGGTTTAAACCTCTAACATGATTGGGTCGACCTAAAATGCTAAACTAAGTATTTAAAAATGTACAGGTTCAACTAAGTCAACCTAGTAGTCTGAATTAGATGTCTAAAAATATAGAAAACTATATTGGGTTGATTGAGTTGATCTAGTAGCTTGTACCTAATAGCATGTGCACAAAAATTAGAACTAGGTCAATTCAATCAACCAAGTATGGAAAATATATGATAAAAGAATCCAATAAGTGAACAAATCCTGTAAAGGTTAGATTCACATTAGGTTCACTAGAATGTATGCAATCATAAATGCATCATGTCTATAAATCAATCCTAGATTAAAGAAGATAGATCATACCTAGACTTTTAATTGGGAATACATTTATTAGGTAGGAGTATGACCAATATGGGGATCTATTAGACCTAAATAGGGGAACACTTATCATAATAAATTATTCTAAGGATGGTTCCAAAGCCTCTAGTCTAACACAATTTTGAAATAACCCTAAGGGGGTCCTAAGTTTTAATATTTCACCTATGCTAACAAAAAAAAGGTAAATATAATCTAGTGCTCACCAAAGCTTGTGGCACAAAGTAGGGGTTATAAACAAAACAAAAAATAAACATGTATAGAATACATATACTCATGTTAAGGTATACATAATTATAATTCATGGAAGATAAGCATAATTAAATTATCTATTTACTCTTATAAAAGAGAAATAAAGTTAAGAATACTTATCTTGAAGATGAACCCACCGAGCCTCAATTTCTCCCTTGGATAAGGTGATTCACAAGAAATTTTTGTGTTATGTAAGGATAACAAAGACAAATAAAATATAGGATACACAACCTATCAATGTATCCAAAAGAGCTCTCCATAAGATAGTATCCATATCTCCAAAGAAAGTATGGAACCCTAAGCTTTACTTCTCAAGTAGAATTGTCAATAAGTAGATATTCATTCACACTTACTTCTTATTTCACTTATTTATTATGAAATGTTTTGAAATGAACTTGTATATATAGGTGTATCTTACCCTAAATCCATCCAAAAATGTTAGTCGACAGGGTTGACCCAGTCGACCCAATACTATTCTAAACAATAATTCACTAGGTCAAGAGCTAGGTTAGCGAAAGGTCAAAATAGATCCTAAGTGAAAATAACCCAAAACTATACAGGGTCAACCTAGTCAACCCTATATATCTAAATGATAAAATGGTATTTAGGTAAGGAAAAGGAGTTTTTTTTTTAAAGTCTAGAATGGGATCAATTAAGTAGAGGAAGATTAGGGTAAATGGTTATAGGATATAAGTGTTTAGATAACGTGGGGTAAAAGGGATAAAAATATTATGAAGCACTGATGGTCTACCCACTGCTTTCTTGGTGTACCAATTAAGGCATGAACTTAGAGATATTAAGACTTGATGAGTTCTTACAAGATATAAAGTGTCAGTAATTGATAAAAGTTTCAAAATATTATGTGTATACATAGAGAATTGATAAGAAAGAGGAGGTGTTAGTTGAGGTAGTCCAAAAATACATCTTGGAGGAGGATGATTTAGTTTTTCAAAAAGTGAATCAAGTAACCATAACTCAGATCAATGAGCTTGATCTACAAGATTTTCAAGACACTTTGTCCCTTCCCTAAGAACCACCTAAAAGAGCCTTCAAAGTCCCTATTTGGAATGATACTCCCCTAATTTGAAAGCAAGGTGAACTTTTTCACCATATCCCTCTTAAATAAGGGATCTATTATACCAGATCATGTGAATAATAAATTCTTGATGAGTTTTCAATGATAGATCCAAAAATAGGCCTTCAAGATGCTACTATGAATGAAGAAATGGAAGAGCAAAATGAGTTTCTAGAGGTTGACCAATCACAAGAGGTAAAATCAATTGAAGGTAGTATCTATGCCTTCATACTTAAAGAGATGTGTATTTAGGTTTCATTTAAGAGGAAAAGATATTTTGATTTGTTTCAATAGATTCTATATGGTATGGTTAAAGATGAAGATGAGTAAGGTGTATAAATTGATATGGTTGTAGCAGTCAATCATTTAGTTGATCATGTTAAAGTGGTCATAAATGAGAAAGAGAAAGAGATAGAGGAAAATTTATTATAACATATTTTTTAATTTGAGTAGCTTGATGCATTAGAATTGTAACTATAGTCCTCAATGATGCTTTAAATGTACAAGAAACGGGTGAAAAAGGTAACTATGAAGACTTGTTTGATGTGTTGGAAGTAAGTTATATGTTATTATTAGGTAATTATGAGTTTAGTAAGGTAATTTGAGGTAGTCTTCGTGACCCAATTAGTGAGTTGTAAGTGGTAGATGAACAAGTGAGAACTCCTCAAAAAGTTAATGAGAGCCAAATATGCCACCTCAATCAGGCATAGGTAAATAAGGTTGTAACAATTGATCAATCATGAGATGAAATGTCACTTGAAGGCAATACTGATGTTTTAAGGTTTGAATAATGTTTCTCAAATCAAGAGCCTCAAATTACTACCCCTCCCAAAAATTACCAAGAGTAAGCTACCTTTTGGGATGAATTAGAACTATTTCCTAAGCCTAGACAGTCAACCTTCACATTTAAAAGAGATATCAAGTGAGAAAATTGCATGTGCTCCTATAATCCAACATGAAGCAAGATTTGAAGACTTTGACTAATATGTCTTCATTGGAGATAGTTTTTTCCCTTTTTATCCACTTGATATCATGTCAATAATATTGAAAATCAAGCATCCCAATGTAAGATTGGCACCAAGAAAATTGACACCCAAGCATGTTCTCTCACACCATGACCCATTTCATGAAGGATAGATTTTTCATTTGATTTAGGTGGAAGGTATCAATGAGTTTGTAGCCTTGTATATATTATATTAGATGTGTCCTTGCTCCTTGTGTTTTTTTTCCTTCCTATATGTGCCTTGTGCATTTTCCTTATATTGTGTGTTTCCCTTCCCTAAGTGCCTTGGGTACCATGTTGGTTTTGTTTCTTGTTATCCTTACTGATTCAAGAAGAATTTTATAAAAGTGGACAACTTTGTATCAATTTCATATCAATTGTGAAAGAGAGTCTTATAACCCTGTAATCCTAATAGATAAGATATAGGAAACTAATTTATTGCATAGTAGGCATACAATCCCAAGAGGTCACCATAAATGTTGGCCAAAATTGGCCTACATAAAAAAAAATTGATTACACTTAGTTGTCCATTCTAATAGGCCAATCAGTGCTCTTCTTTCCTTGATAACTTATTTCCTTTGAATCATGCCTTGATGATGTAATGTACCATCTTAGGTAGGTCTTAGTAGGGTGTTGTCAAGATTCAAGATGTTACTATAATGAGCAACCTAATTGGGAAGAGATAAGGTTATGTGTATGGTGAGTTGTTCTCAATATCATTAAATAATGATATTAAAGTCTCCACTGAGCCCTGAAGGATGAAATTTTATGTTTTCCCCCCTAAACCATGTATTTTGTTAAGCTTAGTGCCATAAATATTTCAAGGTTTCCATATGAGAACAAGGTTTTAAGGTATTAAATTTGTCATGGTAGATTCCCAAAGGCTAATCAAACATGTCCCAATAGTTCTCATACATGTAAAGGTCAAAAAATCCATTTTTCAGGTTTCTAAGCCTAAAGAGCTAAGAGAAGCCTAGAGTGTCAAAAGAGAGGGTAGTGAAAATAGTACTGTCATTAAGAATTAGGACATAAAATTTGTAAAATAATTTTGGGAATGGTTGATCTTCATAAATATTTATCATTTTCCTTAGTTCACCCCTATAAATCAAGAACCATCATCAAAGCCAAAACTAGTTTTAAACCCTTCTTAAACCCTCAAAGCTTATTTTTGAGATAAATTTCACATTTTTGATATTTTTGATTCAAAAAAGGTGGTGTGAGATCTTATGTGGAATATTTGACCTTTTTAAACCTTCATCAAATTTTATAGGGCAAAAGTGGAAAAGTCCAAGTTGGCCAAATTCAAGGTTTTGGCATGCAAATGTAGACAGTTAGAAAAGGCATTTTTGAGGCACTTAAAGGGTGAAAAGTCAAATATAATGCTTATATCAGTTATATGGATAATTATAGGTTCCAAAAACAAAATGAGGTCATTGTTAGGTATCTAGATAGCACCCAATAGAGATCAGGTTGATCAAGTCTAACTCATACGTAGACTAATATGGGAATGATCTAAGACCATGGGATGCATATATTTAGATCAAACCTCTAGATTTTGATGAGGATAGATCCTATAATTATATCACTATTCACTAATTACTATAATATTTATTTTTGGGATGAAAAGGGAAAGGAAAAAACTAAAAATAAAAATCTACTTTACCTTTGGTTATGCACCTGAATAGTTGTTTATCCTTTGAAAGCTTTGAAACGAATGCACATGTATGGATAAAAAGGAGACTCTTTAGATCAGTCCTAAAAAGAAGTGTTTCAAATGAAGGCTTGAAATAATATTTTTAAACTGAAGGTGTGTGTATTAAGGTCTCTAAAGAGACTACATACAAACAATCTTCAGTGCAATTTCTATTCTTAGCTCTTCAATTAACTTGTTGAGGATAAAATTAGAGTGATAGATGAGGAAAGGACCTAAAAAAGATGAAAAATATAAAACTTATATGAAAATACACAATCAAAAATACACACTACCACCATAAACTAATCTATAAACAACTCTCTTTATTGATTTTATGGTGCAAGTTATAATTTTTATATCTCTTCGTATACTAGCTTCAAGAACCCTCTTAAAATGGTTCCAAGAGCCTACATATATAGCCAAAAAGGAAATACTCTATCCATATAGCATAAAGGAGATAATTATTAGTCTTTTTTTTGTAAACTCAAGACTAAAATCCTTTTATAATATTAAATCAAGTCTTCAAATATCTTCAAAGTCTTCACACTCATGCATGATATTCAATTTTGGTGTAGAAAGGAAGGTTGTGAGGCCTTGTCACATTGGAATACCATTGCATGAAAAACTACATCCATCATTAATTGTTAACTCAAGATTAAAATTGAGTTTGAAGTGTTTGAATACCTTTGTTTACATGGAGTCCATAGAAGATGCATGAAAAATAAGTTACATAGTCAATTGAGAATGATTTGGTGCTTGATGACTAGTTAACTTCACTTTATCCTTCCCCTGCATGATTTTGTACTTAATGACTGAAAGTGCATGAAAAATTCCATTTCAAGAGAAAATAAAAATCATGTAAAATTTGTTTTAACTCCAAAATAAACTATCTATTTTAAATGACTACAAATGCATGTATGTCAAGGAAATGACCATGTTAACTATTAATATGTTTCACCAAGATCACACATTTTCCCCTATCTCAAAATATAAGAATAGGTCTTCCTAATAGATGCTATTTGATAGAGACTTAAATGAAAAGAGTAAACTTTTAGGTCTTGATTCCTATTTGACCCAAGTTGCTTTTATTTCCATTAGCTTTCAGCTTTTAATTAATGACTATTGATCTACCTGGATCCACTTTCTAGATTATGACAATTATCATCTTTACATTCATTGCCAGGATCTTGCTATCAGTCACATAACTCCTTGAGCTCATGTGTACTAAATATATACTTTTATATTAATGAACATGAGACATTGATCTTATTCCAATCTAATATAGTTGAGACACTTAGAATATTCTCATTTGTCTTCAAGATCCATTGACTTATTGAATCATTGCTCAATATTAGATCTTTGTGTATGAGTTCACACACATCATTGATCTACTTGTACCCACTATCATGTGTCAGTATATGTTATCCATTAGATCTCTACTCAGGTACCCAAGATATCTCCACTTGTCAACTTCTCACTTACATTGACCTTTTGACTTGATGCTCACTATTGATCTCGATTACATGATCAAATGCTTATTGATAGATATTTAGGACCCAATGACACTATAGATTACCCACTCACCATTAGATCTAATATGATCTTTGGATATTTAGACACTTTTCAAATCCATATTAAAACTTGGGTCATTTGAATTTAAATGATTAGTTTCCATAATTTAAACTCTTGTAAATTGAGATGGATGGTTCATCAAGGTACTAAATTTATAGGGGATGATCTTGGGATAAATTATATCATGCTCATGCAATCTTTTGTATTTGAATGATATTATAGGTGTATTTATTAAATACACAATTGAGCTGATCTATTCATCCTTACCTAACATGCATATGATGGTTTAGCTTCTCAAGGCCTATGTTAGTCATTTTTTCTTTAAATAAGGACACTATGGGGCATAGAAAATCAAGATAAGGAAATGGTAATCAAAGCTTAAAATTATAGGGGTTAACATTTGGATTGTGAGGCCAAAATTGAAAATTTTTGGTGACTCATAGGGTATGACCAGCCTACTGGTTAAGGAAAAGTATAAACTCTAGTAAAAATAGGTCTAAACTATATATATAAATTGGAAAAAAATTTAGACATAATAGAAAAATTGACACAAACAACAACATATGCACTTGTGCACTTAGAGTAAACAAACACAATAGATTGAAAGAGAATAATAATTATTGAAAGCAAGAATAAATAAACTAAGGGAAAAAATGAAAGCAATAAAATGGAAATAGACTGCTGCTTGTGCTACTCCCTTATTGGAATAAATCAAACCTAGAACAACTTACATAAAGTAAGATGCTTTCCTCTAATATCAAATGGGAAGATTTTTGGTCCACCATGGAACCTTGAGATGTATTTTCAATCTCTTGATAACTCTTTTTTGTATCTAATATAAACTCGATGCTCATGTCTTCTTGATGATGAAGATGACATTCCAACCTCCATTTTTAGGTATATTAATTAAAGGTATGGATCCAAGACCCAATCATCATGCTCCTAGATTCACGTACATTATATGAACATCTTCAATTATTCTTCATTTATGAGCTGCCAATGATCTGATATCTCTTCCATTATACCTTGATTTTGCTCCTTATGGATAAGTGACTTGTCTAAATCTTCATGATTGATATTTTGTACCTCTTTAGGCATGCTAAAAGGAATAACTTTTTCATTTTATTGGTGATCAAGAGCAATGACTTGAGGTACTAGATCAGCCAACACTTGTTCATTATTCTTATCTTCATGAATTTTCTCTTCTTATGAGATAAAATGGATAGATTCAGCATCTAGTTGGTCTTTAAGATATTCGATGGGATGTGTGAGATCATAAAAATCTTGATATTCATTACAAATATCCATATATTTCTACCATAAATCATCATAATTACCTTTACTATTATCCTCTTTGATTGGCTTGAATTCATCAATGGTCAATTCAGCAAGTTTTTGAGGAGCTTCTTGAGGTGAGACAATAGATATGTGATTAAGAGACTTATGAGAAACAACTTCTTGTTCAATACCTAAAATTTCTTCTTCTTGCACTTGTTTTTATACGTATATATCAGCCTCTATCTCATCTTCTTTCACATCATGAAAGATGGAATCATGCTTGTCCTTTCCAAGTGGTGTCTGAATAATGATTTCTTCTTTTTGATCATTCAAGTCAACTTCATTTTCTATCTCTTTGGCTGCATCTTCTTAAAACTCCCTCAAAAATGAGAGGTTCTTTCTCTAAAAGTGGCATGGTAGATACCTAAAAATATTCAATAAGATGTGAAAGGTTAATAGAAGTAACAATAGATGCCTAATTTTTCTCATGAAGATGCTCCTCTTGGATCATCTTCACCTCCTCTCTTTGCTACACTTTTTATTGAATGGATTTACATGAAGGAAAGGACTTGGGATTTTAAGGAGGAGAGAGTGAAGGTTGAATAATCTCTTGTTTGACTTCAACATTTTAAATGATGCTTGATTGTTCTTATTTCTCTATAAAGTATTGTACCTAATTCTAAATCATGAACTTGGGTTTAGAAACTTCTTGAATTAGACTTGTGGTAGCCATGGATGTGAAAGAAGTAACTTACTATTGTGTTTATTTGTAGCTACCATTGAATAGTGAAGATGTTGATTTGTAAGTTTAATTTATTTGGCCAGATTAGCCTCAAAATCATGGATTGAATCATTGGATACATCTTCACAATAAATTGAGTATGTAGGCTCCTATATTATATGTGCAATCTAAAAATTAATCTCCTCAAAAAAAAATTTGTAACCTCCTGAGACCTCTCTTGGATATACTTCCAGGTGGGAAATCTAGGAAAGGTTTGGATTGATTCTTGAGGGTTGTGATTGTGCACCTAATTTGGGATTCAAAGAAAATGTTATCAAAAGAGATAATGGAAACCCAAAAATAATGACACCAATAGGAAGGGATAGAAAGGGTAAATCAAAATTCAAAGCACATGCTTACCATCAATTTTACCTTCTCATATCTTTGATCCAAGATTGAGATTTGTGTGCTTGAATTTAATTATTGGATTATTTTTAGATGCTTGATAATGGCTTGGATTGGCTTGGCCTTGGCTTGATGATAATGGATTGCTTGATACACTTCCTCACTCACTTTTTCACTCACTTGTTCATTTAAACTCTCAATCAAATGTTCATTCTAATTTTCATTCAAAAATGTCCATTCCAATGTTCATTCAAAATTGTTAATTAGCTTGAGTAAGGGAAGGTGTGTTGGTTTTATAGATTCATGGAGGGAGATCCTATGGTCCAAATTTGAATTTGGGCCATCAATATTTAGGGTGGAGGATTTTCCATGGAATTTTTAGTTCCATGGAATCCTCTAAAAGAGAGGGAAAATGGAGAGATCTCTAAAATTCTCTAAATTCTAGAGATTTCTCCATAGGTTTTTAGGTGCATAGGAAAGGCTAGTGTAGGGTGGTGGGTGGGTAGTTAAGATTTTCTTGAATTTTAAATTGGTAAGTGGGATTAAGGGTAGGTTAGTAGGTAATAAGTCTTATTTATGGATTAATGATAGGATTAATTGGTTTTAGGCTAGAACAAAGGTTAAATTAGATATGGGAATGATTATACAAATTAGGCCAAGGGTTGTTATGACTAGGAAATGGGATAATTATGCCAAATTAGTGGGAATTAGAGTAATTATTGGAGTGAGAATAGTTTAGTGCATATATTTTTCCCCTCTCTAAAAGGGAATTATGAGTGGATGGGGTGGAAGGAGTAATGGTCTTTCAAAGAAAAAACATGACATGGATGAATGATGATGCTAGTGGGTATGATGCCCCCTCAAGGGGACATGCATGGAGAATGAGTAAGATGGTCAATTGAAAGAGGATATGAAGGATGGGATGTGATATAAATGTGAGGGGTTGGGTTACTAGATGTGGGATAGAAGATGAAAAAGAGTGATTTGACTTAAGTAATGAGCTACAATTTGATAACGATACCCCTGTCAAGGACACATACACAGGTAATAAAGATGATAAGTGTAATAGTTGGAGATACATCCCAAGCAAGGACACATGCAAGGGAGAGATATAAGCTAAGGATTAGATTGATTTGATAAGGTAGGATGAATGTAGATCAAAGCTAGATAGATTGAGTTGATAGAGAATAACCAATGTGATCAAGTGACTAAAATGATTATTTTACTTATATACAATGCATGTGGGATGGGATTATTTTACTTATATATAATGTATGTGTAACGGTTGGAGACACATCCCAAGAAAGGGCATGGGAATCATTTGTAACATGATGATGATATCAATAAAGGGCCATAAACTTTGGATGGATCCTAAGCAAGGACACATGCAAGGGAGAGCTAGAAGCTGAGGATTAGATTGAATTGATAAGGTAGGATGAATGTAGTTCAAAGCTAAATCGATTGAGTTGATAGAGAAGAAACGATGTGATCAAGTGACTAAAATGATTATTTTACTTATATATGATGCATGTGAGATTGGATTATTTTACTTATATATAATGGATATTTCCCCTATTTAATAGATTATTGTCCTTCAATATTTGGTGCTAATGCATCATGGAAGTAGAGGATTATAGGATCGGGGTGGATACAGAATATTTTAGCTTAGGGTTATGGGATGGTTTCGAGGACATGGCTTGGGATTAGTTATGGGGGTAGGAATTTTGTCTCAGGGAGATTGTTGAGAATTTATGTAATCTATGTTAATGTCACTTCTTTATGAGATATGTTAATGGTCTTGATAGGGACGTGAAATTTATATCAAAGATATATATAGGAAACTTTGTTGAAAGTGGGATGATCCATTTGAAGGTGTTTAATTTGATGGTTTTACCTTATCATCATCATTCCCATATGGATATGCATATTAAAAAGTAAACTAATCAAAAGGATAAGACTTCATTTCATACATAGACATATAATTATAACACAAAACACATATATGCATAAGCAAAAACATTCACATTCTTCTAAAATGATTATGAAGATGAGAATGAAGACCAAATATTGGGATGATGAGGGGATGAAATTGATAATGGCCAAGATATCCTTGGGAATAAAAATGTGACCAAGTGATGCCTACATAGTCTAGAAGAACTCAAGCTAATGTAGTTCTGGATAAAAGGAGGTTGATGATGATGATGATGGTGGTGGTGGTGACTAGGAAAATAGATGATAATGATGTAGTTATAGATAACTAATTATAGGTGATATGAGAGCGTAGTAAAGATGATATATGGACAAGATTCAAATCATAACGACCAAAATAAATGGGTTTGGACTATTCCACAAGGAATCAGAATCATAGTAACCCCATTGTTATGTTGACCTTTGCTAGTGATAGTGGGAGTGGATAGTTTCATGGATGGAAAAGATTTATCATGATGTTGTTAGGGCTAAGAGGATACATATCTATCATATGAATCTTGTCCAAAAGAGTAGATAGAGATAGATGGGGTGATAAAGGGTGTTGGGGATATGGATAATGTCTTCAAGGATAGGTAGATGATTTGGGAAGGTCCTTCCTACAACTATCCTAGAGGTAGTTCTTGTTGCTTTTGTGATGAAGACATTGATTTCTTGTTGTATATTTCCACTTATTGAGACCAAGACCAGGCTATCCTTACCATGGCACTAGGAACTATTTTTCACCATGGTACATGCCCAAGGCACTAGTGAGCTCATTTTCACCATTGGGTAATTTTTTTAATATTTATATATATATATATATGGATGGATGGATGGATGGGATAGATGCGTCCTATAAATAGAGGATACAAGGACTAGGCATAGAACCACTTGAGATGCATGATGTTTATAGGATCATCCAATTCTTCTCCCTCAAGCATGGCCAATTTGTATGCTCTTGAGCCAAATTTGGCAATAATTATGTATGGGCCCATCCAATTGGCTTAGAATTTTGCCTTCTTATCTCTTTTTATGTTAGTGTTCTTCTAATTTTCCTTGAGGACCAAGTCACCTATTTCAAATTTCTAAGCCTGAATCTTCTTTTGATATTGATTCTTGAGCTTATTTTCATATACCCTTAGATGATTCAGGGCCTGCTATCATTTTTTGTCAATAATTTCCAACTCTTGTAGGTTCTCTTACTAGTGATTATGGTTAGTAATTATGCCTCATAATGAGAGATGAAGAGAAGTGAGCTTTACTTCCATACTTAATATTACTTTAGCTCCATACACCAAGGCATAGGTGGTGGTCCCAATGGGTTTGAAGACGTTAGTATGATAGGCTCATAATGTTGGATATAATTGAATATGTTAATCATGTCCATCTTGATTGACTATCTTCTTGAAGATTTTGATTAGGTTTTATTAGTTTCTTCTTCTTGTTTATTGCCTTGGGGATAATATGGGTAAGAGAAATAATGTATGATGTGGTACTTTTGACAAAGAGCCTCAACATCCTAATTCTTAAAAGACTTGTCATTATCAGAGATAATATTGGTAGGGATGCCAAAGTGGTAGATGATTTGATTAAGGATGAATTTATATATTTGGAGGCTAGTTGTGTAAGTCAATGGCATTACCTCTACCCATTTTGTGAAATATTATGTAGCTATGATAATAAATTTATGCCTATTTGAGGAAGTAGGATTAATGTTGACAACTAGATCAAGGTCCCATATAGAGAAAGTTCATGGGCTCATGATAGGATGTGGTTATTATGTTAGTGCATGGATAAGGTTTCCTTGCCTTTGAAAGGCTTCACATTTCTACACAAATTGACTGGCATCATGTTCCATGATTGGCCAATACTATTTGATTTAGAGGAGCTTCTTGGATAAGTCCATCTTGTTGATGTGTCCTCCATAAATGCTAGCATGGACTTCCTTAACCACATGATCTACCTCATCCAAGGTCATACACCTTAATAGTGTTCTATCATAACGCCTTCGATAGAGTGTGTTGCCTAGGATGGTATAATGGGTGGCTTGATGGAGAAAGGATTTTTGTTGATTGTGAGTAATATTAGGAGGTAGGATATTGTCATGGAGGTATGGTAGATGGAGTGATATCAAGGGAGACTAGGATTATGAGTGGCACAAATTTATACATGGGCCAAAGAGTGATGATCTGGGGTGACTAATTATTTAATAAAAAAAATTTCCTCTAAGACATCTTCAAGAAGATAAATGAGGGAGACCATAGTAGCCATAGATTCAACTACCCTATTATTGGCTCATGGCATTGGCTCAAATGTGATATATTGAAAACTAGTTTTTAATTGGTCAACCAATTGTTTGTATAAAAGCAACTTCTCATCCTTTATTTGGATCTCTTCATTTACCTATTTTATGATTAGTTTAGAGTCCTCAAATACTTTAAAATGTTATATGTTCCACTATATGGCAAGATGAAGTCCTACAATGAGGGCCTCATATTCTAAGATATTGTTGGTATAAGGGAATGTGAGATGAAATGCTTTAGGAATGAGATCACCTTACAAGGTGACTAGTAGGATTTCTACACCTAAATTATGAGTGGTGAAGGAGCTATAAAAATCTAAATTCCATATTTTAACCTATGAGGTGCTCAGAATGGATTTATTTGAAAAGGGAGATGTAATTGGCTTAATTGATTCTAGTAGAGCTTCTACCAGTTGATGTGTTATGACCTATCCTTTGATTAATTTTTGATGGACATATTCAATATCAAACTCACTAAGCAACATGATCCACTTGTCCACATGACCTATTCATGTATCTTTGGACAAGAGATACTTTAAAGGATATATTTTTACAATTAAGTGTACCTAATTATTAATCATATAATGCCAAAAAATTTGGGGGGTAAAGACCATAGCTAAACTTACCCATTCAATTGGTTTATATTTTAACTCATATGCTATTATGGTATGGCTAAGATAATAAATGGCTCACTTATTTCCCTAAACATTATGTTATGTGAGTAAGGCTCCAATGGTATAGGGAGTGGTGAATATATATAGCAATAATGGTTTGCTTAGAACTGGTGGAGATAAGATAGGTGTATTTTCCAAGTATTGCCTAAGATTCTCGAAAGCCTTCTAAAAATTTTCATCCCACTAAAAGGTGGATCCTTTATTAATCAAGGAGTGAATTAATGACACTTATTGGTGAGCTATGAGATAAAAAACCTAATAGTCTGGAGTTTACCTTGAATACTATGAAGTTGGTTAAGTGTTTTGGGAGGTGGCATCTTAGTGATTACTCAAAATTTTGATGGATCTACCTTAATACCTCTCCTGAAGATAATGAACCCTAGAAACTTTCTTGATGTTACATTGAAGACACACTTTTTGGGGTTCAAGCACACCTTGTATTCTCATAGTCTTTCAAAGATCTTACAAAGGACTTTGGGATGCTTAAATCATAATTGAGACTTTCACAAGATATCATCAACATAATCTTCCATAATATCATGCATCATGTCATGGAATATAATATTCATCATGTATTGATATGTTTCCCCTAAGTTATTTAGGCCAAAAGGCATGACCTGATAGAAAAACATTTTCCATGGGGTGATAAATGTTATTTTTTGTTGGTCTTTGGGAGTGATTTTAATTTGGTTGTATCCTAAAAATCCATTGATAAGAGATAACATCTCATAACTAGTAGTTGAATCTATAATCATATCAATATTAGGAAGTATAAAATCATCTTTGGGGCATGCCTTATTGATTTCATAGAAATTGGTACATATCTAAATCCCATCATGCAGTTTCAAGACATGGACTATATTAGATATCCAATTAGAATAGTCAATAAGATGAATGAATCCTACATCCATGAATTTTAATAGTTCCTCCTTTACTAGCAATACCACCTTTACATGTATCGTTCATAATTTTTGTTTGAATGTTTTAGAATTAGGATGAACATCAAGATGATGGACTAATAGTGAAGGATCCAACCCAGACATATCTTCATAACTTCAAGTGAAGACATCAATAAATTCTCTAAGAAAGGCATTGAGAATTTCACACTCTGATTACATAAGAGATGCCCCCAATTTCATGATATTGGGTTTTTATTTAATTCCAATATTTATTTCAATAACTTCCTCAATGATTGAGGGATATTTTTATGATAGATAAGGGGGTATTTAATTTTTAGCATGTCAGAGGTAATAATTCCTGATAGCTTGATATCAACATCTAGAAATGTCATCAGGTTCTATAGAAGATTCCCCTTCTACTTTAGATGTTTCACCATCAATTTAGGTAATTAGTGACTCTTGTTCTCCAAAATATGTTGATTCACATAGATTGATTGGGAATCCTTTCTTGGGGTCTGTAGATGGCATGAAGGTCCTTACCCGTAGGTACTCAAGAATAGCCTCATCATTTTGAAATGTGTCAAAGGTGGGATATTTTTTGGAATCCTAGTCTATTAGGGAAGGATAATAGAGGGAGATATCAAAGGGGAATATGGAGGTGTCAAAAAAGAGTTTGGTGGCATCTATCTCTTCAAATTGACTACAGACAGTCCCCATTTTAGTATCCTCATCAAGGAGAGTTTTCTATTTAGTCAAGATAGAATCCACAATGACATCAAGAGGTTCATAACCATATAGTTTATACCCTAGACCATAATAGTATGAGGTATATTGAAAATCAATATGCTCTATCTGACCCTACTCCTACCTACCTAGTCATTTTCCTTTATAGTCCATGTTTTCCATCATGCAGTGGATAATAGGATATTTTTGTTGGGGTGAGATGAAGGTATCATCATCAAGTAAGAGCCATAAATCATCACCACCTTCCATGTATTCATATAATAAAAATCTTGCACTTTCAAAATCCATGTGTCCAAATTAAAAGTTGACGGTCTAGAGTTCCTTCATTTTGGGGGACCCATAGCTATAGGGAGACAATGGGAGATGGCCAATGCAAAAGGTTTTGTATTCATATTTACCATAACCTATAGATGTGATTTTTAACTTGGTAATGTCTAGTACTAGGGTATATTTTATGGATAATTGATTAGGGGAGACATTTCTGATAGCTGCAAGGCTGAGGATGGAATTTTTAGTGCTTCAAGATAATGATGGAGAAGGGGTTTGATTTATTTGACAACTATGATGGTCAATAATCCTTGGGATAGTGAGTTTCATCCCTAAATGGGTAATTTAAGGCATTGATGAAGAGTGTATATGATATCTTGCATTTCATGAATCCAAGGTCTACCAAAAAGAATATTATATGGCATATGTACATTGACCACATGTACTAATGTTTGATGGACTATGAGCTCCATAACAATGGGAAGATAATTAGACCCAATGTATGGTCATGTGTTGTTGTCATACACTTTTATTATGATGATATTGGGACCTAAAGATGATTCATAATACCCCAAATTCTTTAAAAAGTCCACATTACACAAGTTAAGTGCTAATATTCCATCTATAAGGGCATGGGAGACACAATGATGGGAAATGGAAACTTCAATGTACAGTGGGTAGTTGTGATGAGGGCCAGTTGGTGGTAGATCTCAATTTCTCAAGGTGAGTTTTGGGGAGGGGGATAAATGAGCCACTAGTGCTTAAGATTGATAGGTGTCCAAGTTAATAGGCACCTATAGGTCTTTAAGTACTTAATTTAATATTTCTCTATGCAAAGTGGATGTTTTTAGAAGATCCATAAATGAAATCTAGGTAGGGGTCTTTTTTAGCTACTGAATAATGTCATAAGACTTATCAAACCTATTTTTGGATTTTTTATAGGTATTATCCCTTGGTATATTGGAATATGTGGATGGTTTTTCTAAAGGTGTTATTGGTATGGGGATTTTGTTACACCTGGTAGTAACAGTACAATGAGATGTGGCAAAATTTATTTTTAAAACTAGAGAAAGAGGCTCCTTGAATATGGGGATGTGGTGAAGCTTGATGGTATTGATATAATGATATGGCACATTATGAGAGTCAATGTAATTAGAAGAGGATGCTTGACCTTAGTCCCGTGGTGGTTTCTAATTTCTTTATTCATGATTGGGAAGAGGATCCTTATAAATTATCAACTATCCATTTCCTAATTGGGTAGAAGTAGGCCCCGCTTCAAACTCGGTGTCACCTCTTTCAATCAAGTCTTGCACATAGTTTTTATATTGCATGTAATTCTCAATATCATAACCCTTTACCCTATAGAACTTACAATATTAATTATCATGATACCAATCTAGTTTTGGCTGGTGATCATTGTTAGGTCAAATCTTAGGTAAATTAATCATGTTGGCTATAACCAACTACTCTAATATAGTTTCCAAAGGGATACCCAAAATTTTAAGAGGTCACCTACCTATATAGGGTCTTAGATTCCTCCTAAAAACCTTGATAGAAGAGATGTGTGGTTACAGTGGGGGCCCTCTTTTCTAGATATTTTAGACATGTTGTGATTATGGTTTGGAATCTATCACTCCATCTCCAAAAACATTCTTATTTTCGTTGAAGACCTTTGGATTATTTGAAAAAGAGTTTCCTGAATTCACAGTGTGCTCATTATAAGAGAATGTCTTGATGGTTACTTTTTTTATGAGGGATTTTTCAATTTACATCCCCTTTTCCATAATCTCATCAAAAGTTTTTACACATTGTAATTTTAACTAATATTTCAATTCTATATTAAGATTATCCACAATAATTTTACCATTTCCTTTTTAGGTATGGTGCATCTCAATCAACTTGTCAATCCATGATGCCATTGCAAATAATAAATAATATTTTCACCAGCTCTTTTTTTTGTGTTATAGAGGTCAATAATAGACACATCATTCTCTATTTTAAAGGAAAAATACCTAACAAATTGTTTCAATAATTCTCCAAAGTTGGAGATTGACCTCTTGGGAAGGTGCATGAACCACTCTAATACTAGTCTTATTAATCTTTTAGTAAAAGTACTTAATAGGTGGGCATCTTCTTGAGATACTTCATGGAAAGCAATGAAAAATTCTTGCATATGATCCCACCATGGTCACCAACAGGTACACCAAATTTGGGATTCAAATAAAATGTTATCAAAGAGATAATGGAAACCCAAAAATAATGACATGAATAGGAAGGGATAAAAAAGCTAATTCAGAATGCAAAGCACATGCTTACCATCACTTTTACCTTCTCATAGCTCCAATCCAAGATTGAGATTTACGCACTTGAATTTGATTATTGGATTTCTTTTATATACTTGATAATGGCTTGGATTGGTTTGGCCTTGGCTTGATGGTAAAGGCTTACTTGATACACTTCCTCACCCACTTGTGCACTCAATTGCTCATTCAAACTCTCATTCAAATGTTCATTCAAATTTTTTCTTCTAAAATTGTTCATTATCTTGATCAATGGAATGTGTGTTGGTTTTATAGATTCATGAAGGGAGATCTTATTGTCCAAATTTGAATTTGGACAATCAATATCTAGGGTGGAGGATTTTCCATGAAATTTTTAATTCCATGGAATCCTCTAGAACAGAGGGAAAATGGAGAGATCTCGAGAATTCTTTAAATTCTAGATATTTCTCCATAGGGTTTTAGGTTCTTAGGAAAGGCTAGTATAGGGTGGTGGGTGGGTAGTTAGGATTTTCTTGAATTTTAAATTAGCAAGTGGGATTAAGGGTA
The DNA here is from genome assembly GCA_037957365.1 of Torreya grandis. Lineage (NCBI taxonomy): Eukaryota > Viridiplantae > Streptophyta > Pinopsida > Cupressales > Taxaceae > Torreya > Torreya grandis. The sequence goes on along the minus strand of JARHVA010004416.1, from coordinate 1,146,851 downwards.
GGTTAGTAGGTAATAAGTCCTATTTAGGGATTGATGATAGGATTAATTAGTTTTAGGCTAGAACAAAGGTTAACTAGGATATGGGAATGATTATAGAAATTAGGCTAAGGGTTGTTATGGATAGGAAATGGGATAATTAGGCCAAATTAGTAGGAATTGGGATAATTAGTAAAATGAGCACATTTTAGTGCATGCAGTTATAAACATTGGTTTGTTGATCATAAAGGGAAAAGAAAATCTCTATGGGAATATATTGTTGATTATGATGAACCTAGGTTTTCTCATAAACCACCAACCTCTCTTCAATATTTACTTTTAGACCTCCAATGTCTAAAATATCATGGCTAAAATTTGAGTGACATTACCTTATGGAAGTTTAACATACCTTTTTATCCCACTGTAAATTTTCTCTCATGCTCTAAATTTCATACTTAGAAATATCATCTATATAGCTCATCCTAATGTATATACTTATCATCTCTTTCTCATAGCCAAATAGAGTTTTTTTTAATCTTGAGATGGATTGATTTAGGACTTGATTGGGCTGATCAAGAGGATAAAAAGACTCATGAGAGTGTTTATAGGACTAATATAAGATTTCATACTTCTAATAATGTTATGTATATTCATTATATGGATATTATTGATCATGACAGGGTTGATAAGGGTCATGAGGATCATATTAAAACTATTGAAAAGAAAAGAATGATAGAATTTTTCTTTATAGGTTGTCATAGCTTAGAAAATCATGAATATAACTAAAATTATGAATATAATATACATTTTACCTTGAGATAAGAACCATAGAAGTACTAGAAAATAGATTTGAAGATGAATATATTACACACTATATACTCTAATAGCTAAATTTGTGTCCCACTAGGCATGCTAGAATTATTATATTTCTAGATAGCACCCAATAAAGATCTAATTGCTGAATTTTGACTCATACCTGGACTAACATGGGAATGATCTAAGCCCATGGGATGCCTATATCTAGATAAAACTTCTATATTTTGATGAGGCTAGCTCCTCTAATTATATCAATGTTCACTACTTACTAAACTACTGATTATTGGGATGAAAAGGGTAAGGAAGAAACTAAGAATGAAAACCTAATTTACCTTTGGTGTTGCACCTAAATAGTTGTTTATCCTCTGAAAGCTTTGAAACTAAGGCACACATATGGATCAAAAGTAGATTTGTAGATTTTTAGATCAGCCCTAAACATAAGTGTTTCAAAGGAAGAGTTAAAAGAAGATTTGTAGATTGAAGGTATGTGTATGAAGGTCTCTAAAGGCACTACATAAAAATGATATTCAGTGTAATTTCTATTCTCATCTCTTCAATTAACCTATTGAGGATGAAATTACATTTGTAGGTGAGGAAAGGACCTGTAAAAGATGACAACTATCACACTTATATACAAATACATAATTAAAAATATACACTACCACCATATATTGATATGAAAACAACTCTATTTATTTTATGGTGAAATTTATAATTTTTATATCTCTCTATATACTAGCTTCAAGGATCCTCTTAAAATGGTTCCAAGAGCCTACATATATAGCCAAAAAGGAAAGAATCTAAGCAGTTGGCATAGAGGAGATAAGGATTGGTCTTTATTTTGTTAACTCAAGACTAAAATATTTTTACAATATTAAACCAAGTCTTCAAATATCCTCAAAGTCTTCAAAATAATGCATGATCTTCAATTTTGGCATAGAAATTAAGGTTGTGAACCCTTGTCGAGTTGGAAAACCCTTGTATGAAAAGCTATGCTCATCCTCGATTATTAACTCAAGCTTGAAGCTAAGTTTAAAGTGTTTGAATACCTTTTTTTCATGGAGTCTATGGAAGATGCATGAAATTAAGTTACATAGTCAACTGAGAATGATTTCATGTGTGATGCTTGGTTAACTTCACTTTAGCTTTACCTTGCATGATCTGGTACTTAATGACTAAAAGTGCATGAAAAAATTCATCTAAAGAGTAAATGGATAGCATGGAAACTTTGTTTAAACTCAAAACTAGAAAGTTAAATGCTAATCCTCTACTTTCTTTTACTATAAATATAAAGTCTTCATATGCATGGACCTAATAGAGCTATGAATATTTATTTTAAGTGGCTACAAATACCTCTATGTCAAAGAAATGACCATGTCAATTGTTAAGACATTTGTCCAAGATCACACATTTTACCTTACCTCAAAGTATAAGCATAGGTCTTCCTAATAGATGGTATTTGATTGATATTTAATGATGATGAGTAAACTTATAGATCTTGTTTCATCTTCAACCCAAGTCACTTTTATTTTCCATTAGATTTTGACTATTAATTTTGATCATTCATTTTCTTGGACCCTCTTTCTAGATTATGATAATTGTTAGATCTGTATTCATTGCCAAGATCTTGCTATCAATCCCTTGACTCCTTGACCTCATGCATATCATATATCTCCCTCTGTAAGAATGAACATGATTTTTTAATCTTTTATTAGTCTAAAATAGTTGAGACACTTGGTGACTTCTCATTTATCTTTGAGATCCATTGAATTTTTGACTCATCACTCACCATTAGATCTCTATGTATGAGTACACATGCACTGTTAATTTGTCTAAACCTACTAGCATCTATTATTCAATGATCACCATTAGATCTCTACTCAGGTACTTAAGATCTTGACACTTGTTATCTTTTCATTTCAACTAATTATTGGAGGTTTAGATTTCATCTTAACTGGGCAAGTGATTATTTAGGTCTTTTGCCTAAATCTAGCTCAATATAGGACTTATCCTAGGCTTTGGGTATCCTATAATGGGGTTAGACCTCTAGGGTTTTTAATTAGGATAACTTCTTATATGCATAATTTTAGCTCATTTCACTAATAAAACCTACTAATGATTAGGGAAAAGGGAGAGAGAGATAACTTGAAAGGGAAACCTAAGCTTAAAATGTTGATTCACCTAAAATATGATTGATCCACTCCATTTGAGCTCCTATTAAACACTAATGAGATAAGAAAAAGACTAGATCTAAGACTTCAAATATCTATCATACATTAGTATTTCATGCAAAGGTTCATCGAATGATCAAAAGCTGAGGGAAGTGATGAAGAGGCCTATTGCAAGACACTAACCAGTCAATGTATCCCTAGGTGATCCTTAATCAAAAGATATTTGAACACTAATGCATGACAAGATTAACTAGTAACTAGGTGAGATTAGGACTTGACAAGGGAGATACTTCTACCACATATGTAAATCAAACTAACATGTACACACTATACTAGAATAATGAAAACTAAAAATAGACTTGTATTCATCTCAAGAGGTTACAATCTCAATCTTAATAGAGTGTAGTCATGCCTAATAGAGGGAATAGATGGATCCTTTTTTGGTTCCAAAGCCTCTATTTATAAAATAATAGGAGAAAGAAAGAGATGGGAACATGTGTAAGAGAGTGGAAAAAGAGCCATCATGATTAATAAGTAATGTGGTAGTTTATTGATTCTTTTCCTTTACACATACCTTTCTCTAATCAAGATTAATCCTTATCAACAAGCTAACCTCCTTTTGTTCCAATAGTCCTCTAGCTCCTTTCATTGGCTAAGAGATCCCACTAGAAGACAAGGGTTTATTATGCATGGTGAAAAAGTCTATTTGAATGGAATCAATGCCCTTAATTATTCCTCCAACTACTAGTTCACCACCTTGGGACTCCAAGTCCACTTGAATTGCTCATACGGATCAAATCCTCTAATATTGAAATCGATAGTGTCATTTTATCAATGGAGGTTAGTACATTCTTTATCAAGGATAGATCCACATCAATAGATGATACAATTTGTATTAATCACATATCTACCCTATCTCCATATATGGATCATAGGTCCATTTTATAGATTAAAAACCAATCTAAGATTATTGGTTTTCCTATAATCATTATGTTTATGGGGACATATAGACCACATAGCTTCATTCTATACTCCCATTAGTTCTAAAAATCCCATTCTATCTTTGCAATAACTAAGAACTCATTATATACATAGGTCCTCTTTTAAAATATGGCAAACACAGTTATATAAACAACCCTTTTAGGATATTAAATTTCAAATCATAAATCTATATTTATCATTAATGGCATCCCTTTATGTTATTTATACTTGAATTCATGGCTATCCCTGTTCCATGGTGTTCGAACAAGATTTAATGGCAGTGGGATAATCCCTGCAAGACCCATTTTCTTTAGTTAAAAAATTCCTTTTGGTTCAGTTTTGTCCATCAAAAATTGACTCAAACCAATCAAAATTATCCTAGTTGTCTTTATTCCAATTGGTCCCACAAATCCTTGCTATCAAATCTTGACCTTTTGACATATTGTGCACCATAGATCTTCTTGGTACAAATGAATGTGATCCATTTATTTCCTACCAATAAATAACTTTTAACATGTTGACTTTAGATCACACCATTGGATCATCTCTCTTGGAATCATCTCGAGAATATCATATGCCACTCCTTGAAGAGGTGAGAAGTGAATTCCATGTTAAACTCATAATCGATGATGATGAATTTTTAGATTCAAAAGAGGAAATCATTATTGGAATGCCACTTAGCAAGATCAATCATGTTTTAATATTTTATAATTCCAAAAATGATGAGATGTAGGAACAAGTGCAATTTGGAGATGAGATCCAATAGGAAGAAGTCTTAGATGTGCATAAAGAGGTTGTTTCTCAAGAACCTATTGACCACATATCAACTATCCAAAATCAAGAGTTTTCTTAAGATATTGTGGTAGCTGATATAGATCAAGTATAGGCTTATATTTCTTTAGAAGGTAGACATGAAGACAACTCACATAGAACCATTGTTGAGATAAAGAGAATTCTTGAAGAAGAATACCATTGGAAATAGTTGTACCATGATTTCATGAGTGAGATTGATGAACTTAAGATGGAAGACTTGGATAATGGGATAGTGCAGTAGGTTGAATCTTCATCTAAGGATCTTATTAATGTTTTAGAGCTTCAAGAAGGTAGTGCTACTCTAGAGATGCCAAAGTAGAATGAGAAGGCTGGTATTGATGTGAGATAACCCCATGAGGGATTGGTACAAATGGAATTCATGAATTAGTTTGAGATACCTCTTATTGAAAAAGATCAAGATACCCTTCAAACTAATCTTATCTAGTTTGATCAAAGTGAAGAACACCAACTTGATGATCTCATACATCAAGAAGAAAAGATTGATTAAGTAGTGGTTATAGATGATAAGGAGGACAAATATTATTGGTATTTAAAAATGAAGTTTTTTCAAGAGATTTAAGATATTTTCCAAGTTGAGGTTCAAGTACTTGAGAAGGTGGACAAAGAGTTTCCCATGGAGGATAACAAAAAATGTTAGGCAAAATATGCAAAACTCTTTGATGAGCTTGAATAACTTACATCTAAAGAGGAACCCAATATTATTAATATCACCATGGAAACCAATAATTTATGCCTTATTGAACCACCATTGTAGGTCATAGTTGAGGATCCATATGAGAAAGTTGAGACTATCTAGATTCACAGAGTTGATATATTTGGAGCTATTTGATTCTCATTGAAAATCATACCAATGAAGTTGGTAGATACAACAAATAAGAAAGAGGAATCAAGGCCAAAGGTTAAAAATATAAATGCATAATTAAATCTCTCATCCCATTATGAAAGGTAAATTTCAATCTTTCCTTTTTAACTAGGAAGAAAGGTACATATAGTTTTAAGTTGTACATAGAGTATTTTGGCTAAATTCTTCCAAGTACTATTTATTGTCCATATTTTGTTCTAGGTTATTTTACCTTTAATAAGTGCATTGAGGCACTCTATCTTGTTATTATCTTTCTTTTGGTATTTATTTGTTTTATAAATGGGTTATTCAATGGTTGCAACTAGTGTTAGATTCAAGTCAATATATTAAACCAAAGTGGAGACTCCATACCCAATAGACTATTCTAGGTAGATAATTTCTAGGTTATTAAGCATAACAAGAATGATTCCCTATGATTCACTAAAAAATTAGGTATTTTTGGCCCACACTAACCTTTTGACTTGATTCTCACCATTGATCTCGATTGTATGATCAAACACTCACTGTTAGATTTTTAGGATCCACTGACACTATAGATTGCCCACTTATCATTAGATCTCATCTAAGCTCCCAATATTTGGAAAATTTCAGCTCCATGTTAAACCTTGGGTCATTTTAATTCAAATTATTAGTTCCCATAACTTAAGTTTGGCATCCACACACCTATCCTAGATTACTGGTTCAACTTTAAATGCTTGTAACTTGAAATAGAAGGTTCATCAAGGTACCAAATTTATAAGGGGTGATCTTGGGATAAAGTACATCATGATCATGTAATATTTTGGATTTTTTTTATTTTTGAGATGTGTTTATTAAATAAACAACCAATTTTATCTATTCATCATTGCTTAATGTGCATATGATGGTCTAGCTTCTCAAGGCATGTGTTAGTCATTTTTTCTCTAAACAAGGACACTATGGGCATAGAAAAGCAAGCTAAGGAAATGGTCATAAAATATTTGAATGGAAAGGGTTAAAATATGGCTTGTGATGAAAATTTTTTAATATTAATGAGACCTAATAAATATTAATATACACATTTTTCTTTCTCCCTATGTCTCATAGTTCACAACTTTTTAGTGTGCTTAGGAGTAGAAAAATGTATTTTGGGGAAACGATAGGTACAATAAGGTTTTGAAATTTGGTAAAATTTTTAATAATAAGTGGTTTTATCTATATATAATCTTATTTTTGTCAAAAATTGATTTTAATTATCTATTATTTTTATATCGTCTTATGTTTTTTCATTGAGGAGAACATGGAGCATTATGGTAATTTTTAGTCCTTGATACATGTTTTGAGTTTTTCACATGATATTATGGATTTATTAGGTTTATTAATAATATAAGAGGTTTTAATTGGACAATAAACTTATAAAAATTCTAGGATTTTCCAAATAATGGTATATTAGGGTTATCAAAAGAAAAAATCAAGCTCTCATATCTCCATTAATGGAGTCTTAACGCCAAAACCAGGTCTTAAATTGATAATTTTAGGGGTCAAATGGGAAATTAATGGGATGAAAAGTGATCAAGAGTGTGAATTATAACCTAATATTTTTTATTATATAGGTCAATTAGGCCAAGAGACTCTTAACAAGATTGAACTAGTCAGGAACACCATGAGAACGCACAAGCCTAGAAATGCCAAAATATTCCCAAGTGTAATGATAAGTTGATGGAAAAAGAGGATAAATATGTCCCAAAAATAATATTATACCTCACCCAAATTTTATTTAGGCATAAACAAGGTGATGGAAGATCTCAAACATGCAAAGAGACCCCAAAGCCAATACATGCCTTGAGAAGTCTAGTGATGGATTAACAAGTGACTAATCAAGTTTTGATCTTTTTGAGGTGTTATAAAGATTTTTTCATCAATTTATAACATTAATGACATATTATAATAATATTATATCTCTTAAAATACATTTGAGGTTGATTTTTGGTTTTGGCCTCTTTTCACTCTCTCAACTAAGTGTAGTCTTGGAGTTCAAAGGTCAAGTTTCACTTACTTGACACATGTCATAGAGTTTATATATGGGGATAAGGAGTTAGGTAAGGTTTAGGAAAGTTGTTATTTTATAATTAAAATCAATAATATTGGGTTTAATCATTTAATCAAGATATTTCAAAACTTTAAACTAAATATTTCAAACCCTTAGTCATACATCATAAGGAATCAAGAAGAAAATAACCCACTCATAAAAATTAACATGAAAGATAAGAAATATAACACAAGATATATGTGGGAAACTCTCTTTGGGGATAAAACCCACTCTCAATCCTAAAAACACATGGACTACTTGTTTTATAAGATTATTAAAAGCATGAGACTTTAGTGAAGCACCTACTTCACAAGGAGCACTAACCCCTAAAGATGACAAGCACCAACTTGCCTAAGATGTTGAGAACCAACACAACATTTATGAAATGAAAAACTCATAAAATATGATTGAATCTCAATATTATGGATAAAATCTATAAAATAATATTTTTCAACCCTCTTTACTCATTCAAACCTTCACACACAAGTAAGGTATCCAAAACCACCTTTTGGATCAAACTACACACCTTCACTTATTCTCATGCATCACACCTATAAATTCAACATTATAATTATGACCAAAAGGTAATAAATGAAATTCACACTATTATATACCTCTCAATACATCCACATAGCTCTTATAACCTTTGCAAATCTATTTCTCCTCATACACATAATAATAACTCAACACTTCATTCTCAAGTCTAGAAACCATCACCTTTGTTTTCACTCTTTATAGAATCTTCATGAATATTATCTTATTTTTCATCCATAATATTTGTATTAACCCTTAATTATTCTATCTAAATAATACATAGCTCAATACCATCCTCATAGGTCAGCCATAACATCCATGGATCATACTTAAGCAACTACATCTTTCAATTAGGCCTTAGTAGCCCTTATAGATCTCATGGTGACCTATTACCCATTTAACACTTTAAAAATTATTTAAAAAGAAAAAAAAATGACTCCAATGGACCCATTATTACACCCTCATTGGTTTATACCACTAGGAACACCAAATTAACACTCAAACCTACTAGTTAGATCTCTTTGCTCTTTAGCCCTTAATACACAGAAAATTGTCATATAGAACTGAAGCATACAAAAAATTATTTAATATATCAATATGATTATATCACATTGGTGAAGCCTTAAATATATATGAAACACCTCCATTTAACTTAGACACTTTCACTTAGGCTCAAATCACTCAAAAAAACTCTCTCATGATGACCACTTAGACTGGTCATATACAGTCAAGTATAGTCAATCTATTTTAACTCTCCATATCTGATCAAGTGAAAAATATGACAAAAAAATCCCTCTCATAATCCTTGTAGAATTATAGAAAATTTACATACTCATTTTATATTTCAATTTTATTCAAAACACCTTCAACTCACTCTTGTAACATGGTCACTCAATCTGTCAGTACATTCATCAAACACAGTTAACTTGTAAGTAGTTATTCATACTAAATATGGATTAGTGAAACCTAAAAAATACATATATATATATATATATATATATATATATATATATATATATATATATATATATAATTAATGTATTTTAAAACACTCTCTAATATATATTTTATCTTAAAACATCAAAATACTATTAATAACAACTTAAATATCCTTCTCAGGTCACTTGCAGAACATATTCAAACACATAGTCAACTTTAAAGTCAATATCTAAATGGTAAAAAAATAAAAATCCTCTAATATAAATTTTTGGATGCATCTTGAAGTGATATAAAAAATTTCATTTTATTATATCAAGAAATTCATTCTAGATCAAAATATATAGCATAAAAACTAAGCAGTGGTTTTCCCTCATTAATTTGAATATTTGAGTTTCAATTATCATTGAACAAATGTTAAACATTGAGAACTTTGACCACATCTCATGTACCCTAAAAAATTTAAGCAAATTAACTCCATTTATCTCCATAGATTATCCTAATCTTTATTTCACAACACTCACCATTAATCTAAGCTCCCCTCTTTCATGATCATGCCATTTGACAACCCTACATATCTTCTACACACATTGACCTATTGACTCCAATGAGCTTCCACCACTTGGAAACCTCATGCATCTTCTAATGCATCTTTAACATATTGACTAAATACACATTGTTGTGTCACTCATAACTAGATCATGTGCACTATTCGGTCATTATCTAGTCTGATGAAATGTTAGTCATTAGATTGTGATCTTATTAGTGCTCACCATTATAATTGTCTATATAATTTGACCTTGAACTTTAACATAATTAAACTTGATGTTCTTGGTCTACAATAGTAAATTTTAAGGGTTATAACTTGAGCTCGGAAATACTTCAAGACTAAAAATCTTTAGGGTACCTTCTTGGCACTATAGACAACATCTTCATGAAAACCTTTGACCACTGTTGAATTTATAAGTACCAAAACTTCATAAAAGCATATATGGATGCCTCATAACTTCCTATTTATCTTAAAAAACTTGTAAATGTGCCATATCTCTCCAAGATATTAATAACAATCATCAATTACCTATATCAAGCAAACACTAAAGAATAATATAAGAACACTAAATCATATTAAATAACACTTTGTCATTGTCATCCTAATACACATGACACTTCATTAACCACATTGGTCACCTTTGCGAGAACATTGAAAAACCTCCAACAATCTACTCATTTTTCATTGATGTCAACACCAATACAAAGCACTTTCTCCCCCTTCGACACAATGATAAAGTGGGCTTAACTCCTAATCCTATGAACTTTAAATGACTTCAAGGAGTAATAATAGGAAAGTACCACCTATGAGAGATGATACAGACTCCCTAACATAGTGCATACCTCTTATTACCTTAATATTCTCAAACATGCTCCATGACTACACTCATCTTTGATCATAAATAGCTTCTGAACCTTATAGAACCCATAAATTTCTTTAAATGAACTTTCATGGCATTAAATTTCATATTTGAAGCATTATCATATTCCACCTAATGTATACAAAAAATAAACACACATGTCTTCTTATGCAACACAATTCCTTCACAAACCTACTAGCCAATTATCCCTCCATTTGCATAAATCCTCCTCCATGGAACCAACCATGAACTTCTAGAAGATTGTGAAAGACTTTTTGATCACCCATTTGTCCATTTCAACTAATTAAGTAGTCTTAAATCTCAACTCATTAGGTAAACAATTTTTTCAATAAGAACAAAAACATTAGGTTTACAAGAGAAACTTGGTCAACACACCACCTTCTGATCAACACCCATCTCAAAAAAAATTCTCACACCTAGAGGTAATAAAGACACCCTTCTAGACCAAAATTTGAGATTATAATCCTTTGGGAAACCATACTTCTTATACCATGGTTTTTTGACCTATATACCCTTAAGCACAAACTAAGAAACATGAGATCAAACAAAATTCTCCAATTTCACACAAAAGACCTTCAAAACTTGAAATCACCTATAATACACTTGAATGAGGTCAACAAAACTTTCTATGCTATTAATATACCTTGACAACTTGTAATTCTTAAAATGACACCTAGAAATCTCCATACCTAGCCTCTAGACCTTGCACATACATCAAACAACATGCCAAAACACTAGAAACTAATCATGATAACATTATGACATCACTAATCTACTTTGAAAAAACAAAATTTAACTGATCTCTACTCTCTTTTATTAATTAAATTCTACTACATAGTCCTTCGATCATAGGACCTAACCATTTACAAATTTCCCTTTTAGTTTTTGCATGAAGATTCAATACATTGTCAAATCACCTAACTTGGTTTGATAAAATCATCATATCAACGTGATTGAGTTCACAACTATAGAAAACTTATTCATATCTTTAGCATGTTTGAAACATCTCATTTATGCTCCCCCTCACATCAAGCACATATCTTTAAGCCACTCAAGCTAACTAAGTTACCTCCCCCTTAGCCAAACACATCTTCAAATTATATTCTTGTCCTACAACATCAACCAAATATCAACTATTATACACCATGAATCCTCTTATTTATCAATTATCTCCTTGAAGCCTAAATAGAGAGACCCTGACCCACAATGTCCTCAAATAATGTGAATCTAGGAGTTGTCCACAACTCCTCATATTCCTTCTCCTCCTTGGTCATATAATACTGATAGTTCTTCTTATTCTTTTTATGCTTAATAAAATCAACATGCTCATCCACTACAATATTATTCTTCTCTTTTAGGATGGTATTGATAATACATGGACAAAATAAAGATTCTTAGCATACCTTTTCACTTGAATTATTAGTATCACACTTCAAAGCATCAACACTTGACATTGTCAACTAATATTCTTCATAGGAAACTTGGTCATCAGCATTAGGTTATTCACTTATATCCATTTCATTTCCAAAATGAGAAAACAATGAGATCCCCTGATTCTCTCCAACCTCTGTAGCATTTTCTACCATCAAAAATAGTCCACTTGGACTTACACACTGATCATCGCACATATTTTCAACTATTAGTTTTCATATTTTATCTTGTTTTCTTCTTTGCATTCTAGGATTTTAGTTGAACTTATTTTGACTTGATGGCCTTTGCTTATAGAACCTAGTAATGTGACCATTCTTCTTGAAGTAAACTCATCCTGCCTTGCCTGATTTAGACAAAATCTAGCAATGTGTCCCTGTCATGATAGCTATAACACTCAATTTGACTTATAACACTTGATTGATGATTCCATTCATAGTTTCAAGTAAACCCATTCTTGTAAGGTATTTTTCACTCTCTATCCTTATTTATAAATTGCTTACAAGTGTAGTAGTAACCATTGAAATTTTCATACCTCTTGGCATTCAGTTGTTTAATCTAATTTGTCATTATTCTATCAACATCTTCATTTTTTTTACTGATGATTAATATTCAAGGTCTAATTATCCTCACTCACATTGGTCTTTATCTTGTCTTGGGTTGCATTCTTTTGTTCTTCATTGTAACCAAGTCCAGTTCTATCACTAGCAGGATTTTGACTATTTAGAATGTTGTCTAGATCAATTGAGCTCTTTTTGAACATCACATATGACTTCATATTACTAGATGTATTTTCTAAATTATCTTTAAATGACTCATTTTCAATCACATACCCTAAACACTCATCTTATTTAGCTTTCAATCTTGTAGATAGGATTTCCAATTGACAACTAAGATGTTTAACAATATCTTCATGTTCATTGGTGTCTTTATTTATTCTTGCCTCAAACACACTAAATTTCTATTCATAGTCCTTTATTTGAGACTTCAACTTCTTGGTTTTCTTCTTCTTAATCTTTAGTTCTTCAAAGGTGTTCATCAACTTAGTCTCAAAGTTTACCTCATCTTATTCATCATATATATCACCTAAACCACCTCCAAACCATGTAGATTATTCTTGATATGAGTAGCTACCTTATTCAACCATGAAGAGAGCTTCATCTTCAATAGGACCATTATCTTCATGATTATACTCAAAATCACTACCATCATTCTCATCAGATGAGTTTCAATATCACTTGGTTTAGAAACTCATCTTGTCTTTGTAAAACTTCTTTTGTCCATTATACCTTTTGAAACTATTCTTGCTCTTATCAGACTTGAATTTATTCTTATCATTATCATGATATTATTCATGTTCTTTATTGTTATTTCCCTTAACCTTATCTAGACACTTGTTGGAAAAGTGACCTATTTCTCCACAATTGAAACATTTGAAGGGAAGTTTACCCTTAAACTTGCCTTAACTTGTTTTCAATTTTCTTGTTAACAAAGCTATTAGCTCATCATCATCAAAATTGGAAATATCATCATCCTTGACCTTATTACCTTGGAAATTATTCTTTGGTTATTTTATACATTTAAATCTACTTCTTACTTTGGTGTTTTGTCCTCATTAACTCTCATCTCATAGGCAAAAAGAATACCATGTAATTCATCCAACTTCATTTTGGTGAGATCGTGACTTTCTTCTATAGAAAAAACTTTTGAATCAAATTTGAAAGTGAGATATATTAATACCTTTTGCACTATATTTCCTTCTTCAATAGCCTCTTCCATGCCTTTGATCATATCCACTACCTCATCAACTCTTAGAAGATAGTAAGCCACAATATCCTTTTCCTTCATTTTGAGACTTTCAAATTGGCTTTGGTAGGTTTATAGTTTGGCCAACTTAAATTTTGAATATGCTTCATATATGAGATTAAATTTGTCCCAAATATCCTTGGTATACTTTCAATATATTACCTTAGAAAACTTAACCTCAAAAAGACCACAAATGGTAACATTCATAGCTTTGGAATTGTATTCACTCGGCTTCTTATTTGTAGTACTAGTTGGAAGAGTAGGTGGCATGAAATAATGATCCAAAATAGATTTCCAAGTGTCAAACCCCAAGGACATGATGTAGATCATAATTCTCTCACTCTAGAAAGTATAATTGGATCCATTGAACAATGGAGCTTTCTTATTAGAGAAACCTTGAGAATTTTTCATTTTACCTAAGATTACCTTCAAGTGGTTAAACTTGTATAGAAGATCCTACTATGATACCAATTATTATAGGTACAAGCACGGAGGTGGAGGGTGAATCAGTGAATCAAGATATTTAAAAAATTAAAACTAAATCCTTCAAACGTTAGTCCTATACCATAAGCAATCAAGAAGCAAATAACCCACTCATAGCAATGAATGTGAAAGATAAGCAAGATAACACAAGATCTATGTGAGAAACCCTCTTCGAGGATAAAACCCACTCTCAAGCCTAAAAACACATGGAATAATTTTCCTATAAGATGATTAAAAACATTATACTTTAGTGAATCACCCACTTCACAAGGAGCGTCAACCCCTAAAGATGATAAGCACCAACTTGCCTAAGATGTTAAGCACCAACTTGCCTAAGATGTTGAGCACCAACACAACATCTATGAAATGAAAAACTCTTAAACTCTAAGTGATTATCAATATTATTGAAAAAATCTATAAAATAATCTTCTTCAACCTATTTACTCATTTAAACTTCACACACAAATAAGGTATCGAAAACCACCTTTTGGATCAAACTACACACCTTCACTTGTTCTCATGCATCAGAATTAGAAATTCAACATTTTAATTATAACCATAAGGTCATACATGAAACAAACACTCTGATATTCCTTTAAAACATCCACACAGCTCTTACAACCTTAACAAATCTATTTCTCCTCATACACACAACAACAACTCAACACTTCATTCTCAAGTCTAAAAACCATACCTTTATTTTAACTCTTTATAGAGTCTTCATGAGTATTATATTATTGGTTGGCCATAAGACTTATATTAAACCTTAATATTTATATCATGATAACACATATATCAATACCATCCTCATAATTTGGCCATAACATCCATGGTCACACTTAAGTAGCCACATCTTTCAATTAGGCCTTAGTAGCCCTTATAGGTATCATGGTGACCTATTACCCCTTTAACATTTTACCAATTATTTTAACAAAAAAATATTGAATCTAATTTCCCCTTTATTACACCCTCATGGTTCCATGCCATTAGGAACACCAATTTAACACTCAAACCTACCAATTAGATCTCCCTGCTTTTTAGGCCTTCATACACTGAAAACTCTATCATATATAACTGAAGCATAAAAACAATTATTTAATATATAAATATGATTATATCACATGGATTAACCATTTAGTATGTATTAAACACATCCATGTGCCTTATAAACGTTCACTTGGGCTTAAAGCACTCAAAACAACTCTCTCATAATGACCACTCAGACTGATCATATATAGTCAAAATAGAGTCAAGATATTTTGAATGTCCATTTCTGATCAAAGGAAAAATATGAAAAAAAAATACTTATCATAATCCTTATATACTTATATAACATTTCCATACTCATTTTATTTTCCAATTCTATTTAGAACACCTTCAACTCACTCTTGCAACATGGTCACTCCATCTGCTAGTGCATTCATCTAACACAATCAACTTATAAGTAGCTTTTCATAATGAATATGGATTATTCAAACTTAAAAAATACATATAAATATTCTTTATGGAGTTTAAAACACTATCTAATAGATATTTTATCTTGAAACATAAAAATACTATTAAGAACAACTTAAATATCCTTTTTGGGTCACTTGTAGAACATAGTCAAACACATAGTCAAATTTAGAGATCAATATCTGCAATAATAAAAACATAGAAATATTTTAATACACATTTTTTAATATGCCTTGAACTCCTATACAACTTTTCCTTTTAATGTATCAATAAATTCATTCTGGATCAAAAGATATAGCATAAAAATTGAGCATTGGTTTTCCCTCGTTAATTAAAATATTTGAATTTCAATGGTAATTGAGCAGATGTTAAACATCAATCACTTTGAAAAAATATAATGCACCCTATAAAATTTTAAAAAGTGTGATATATTTATCTCCATGGATTATCCTCATCTTTATCTTTCAACACTCACCATTGATCTAAGTTCCTCTCTTTCATGATCATGCCATTTGGAAGCCCCATTTGTCTTCAGTGCACATTGACTTATTAACTCCAATGAGATTCCACCACTTGGAATGTTCACACATATTATAAGTAATATTTGAAATATTTACTAAATATGCATCATTTGATCAATTCTAACAATATCACATGCACTATTGGATCATTATCCAGTTTCATGAAATGCTTGTCATTAGATCTTTATCTGATTAACACTCACTATTAGATATGTCTAGATAACTTAACCTTAGAATTTAACTTAGTTAAACTTGATGGTATCTAGTTTATCATAGTCTATAAGATTAAATTTTAATTCTTATAACTTGATCTAGTAAATACTTCAAGAATCCAAATCTTTAGGGTACCTTCTTGGCATTATAGACAACATCTCCATGAAAACCTTTGATCACTGTTAACTTTTTGGGTACTAGAACTTCATAAAAACATATATTCATACCCAAAAACTTATTTTTTATCCTAATATACCAAAAAAAATCCATATCTCTCCAATTTATCGATAACAATCATTAATTGTCTATATCAAGCAAACACTGAAGAATAATGCAAGATTATCGAATCACATTAAAGCACACTTTTTCATTGTCATCCTAACATACAAGACACTTAAAAAACCACCTTGGTCACCTTGGATACATCATTTACAAACATAAAATATTTATATTCCCATTACATGCTTTTATCCATCCATGAAGACCCTTAGTTTTATGAACAATCATTAAGAAGCTTTCCCACTCTCAAACCTTCAAATTGCCTTTTTGCCACTTGAGAAGTCAAATTGTTTTAAAAGTTTATCACATGTGGGAAAGATTTAGGACATTAAATTTGGATTATATTTTTGGGCTTGAGTTTAATCCATAAAAATCTCTCAATTTCCCTAGGTTGCCCTGAAAATTTGAGAATCATCATCAAAGCTAATTGCATGTTTTACCTTAACTAGACCTCTCAGAAGACTAGTTTTACCCAAAACCTATTGAAACCTCCTCAATTACCCTATAATGTTCCTATAAACATGTAAAAGTATTAATACATTGCCTTAAGCACCTTTTTTTACCTATTTGACAAATAAATTTGGCACGTGTGGGCTATTTTGAGGCCCAAAATGGCTAAAATTACATGTTTCGAGGGTTTTCGACATAGTTGACCTCAATTAAAGGAGTCATGAAGAAACAAGTATGTTTTAAGACTATAAATTGTCATTAAATCATCATATGGCATGAAAAATACCTTTTAAGGTCATAATCAATCTTCTAGTGGTATGGGCAAGTTTAAGGGTGAAGACTCTCATGGTGGCCTAAGCTCTCAAAGGGTCTCTAATGGTCAAGGTGCAAGTTCAAATGGATAATTATAGGTTCCATGATGTTCCATTTGCATGGGTAGGAGTAAAAAAGGTTCTATCAAATTGAAAATAGACTCATGTTAATTTATGGTCTTATAATAATTTGAACTAACCCTCAAGGTTAGTCAAACATCATATGCCAAAATCACTAACCATGTTGCAAGTAACTTCTATAAGTGCAAGTGGGAGAGTTTAGAGGATGGAGAAGTAAGTTGGAGATTCAAATGAGGCTTCTATTAATTTTATGACTTTTATCAAAGATAGTGGAGCATGACATCATCAACCTGAAAGTTTTTTTGGTTTTTTTGTGCCTTTTTTAGGTATATAAGAAGGCTTGAAGACCCTTTTGACATTTGGAGGTTAATTAGATGAGAGAAGATCAATGCTTAATTATATATTAATTTTGTAAAGAATTTGGAAAGGTGGTTTAGTGATATTTATTGAATTTGAAGAGATTCTTTCTCCTCTCTTCTCCTCTTTTTTCTTTTTAAGAGATTTGTTCTCTTTATTGTAATCATGATACTCATTTTGGTATGGTGTAGTCTTTCCACTTTTTGTAAGAACAACCTCTTGAAGTAATAAAAAAACTTATTTCACCTACCTCTTTGCTTGAAACTAGTGATCTAGTTAGTTTGTGCATGATTTCTTTGTAGAAGTGTGTCTTTACTTGGTAATTATCTATTTTTATTACCTTTTTGTAGGTTTTCCACCATTGTTTCAAGTTTGAGACTTGTGCTTTTGGTCATTAGTGAAGGTATTGTATGAGTTTATACTCCTCCATACTAAATCTCTTACCTAGTAGGCCTAGCCTTAGAAATATTGATGCAAAAATGGTATGTTTGAAAGGTTGTTTGAGTGAGGGTTTTCTTTTAGATTCCTTAGTGTCAATCTCATGTAAATTAGAGTGTATTTAAGTTTGGTGCATCACCTTGTTTATGTTTTTAGTCATCCCTTACAACCCTTCTATCCCTTTTACAAACATAATCAATAGTTTAGGTGATACATCATGAGGAACCAACCTTCTCAATAAGTTTAACCCCATCAAAAGATACCCATAGCTTGGGGTTATTCCCATTTTATATCTAGGTGTGAGAGAGCTTCAAAAACTCTCCCATAAGGGTGAAATTATGTGTTAAAATAGGAACTTTGAATCATGTTTTCCATTTTTTGGTAGTGTCTTCTTCTAGATAGGAGCACTTTTATGTTCATGTCTTCTTGGTGATTTATTTATGCCTTCTACCTCCATTCTTAGGTTCATGGATTAAAAATATGGATCCAAAACCCAATCATCCTCCTCCCCTATTATTCTACATTGCAATAATAATGCCCATTGTTCTTCATTCTTGGGCTTTAAATGATCCGATATGTCTTGGTTAATACCTTGACTTTGTTCCACATGGACAAGTGATTTATGAATATTTTCATGATTGACCTCTTGTATCTATTTAGGCATGCTTAAGGGAAATATTTCTTCACTTTTTTTAAGGAACAATGATTTGAGGTACTTTCTCAACCAACACTTCTTCATTCTTTACCTCATCATGAACTTTCTCTTCTTGTGGACCCAATTTGATAGGTTCATTAGCTGATTGGTCTTTAAAATCCTCAATAGGAAGTGTGAGATCTTGAATAGCCTGATATTCATTACAAATATCTATATATTTCTATCAAAATTCATCATCATTACCTTATATTCATCTTTCTTGGCTTGTTTACATTTATCAATGGTAACTTTTATAATTTCTTGATGAACATCTTTATGTGGGATAGTTATTATGTGATCAAGAAGCTCTTTAGAAATAACCTCTTACTACAAATATGAAACCTTTTCTTCATGGATCTTATCTTCTACTTGTAGCTCATCCTAAAATTCATCTTCTTTAACATTACGAAAGACTAAGTCAAGACTATCCTTACCAACAAGTGTCTCAATGATGATGTCCTCTTAATCTTTAACTAAAACATATTTCTCATCTCCTATCACTTTAGCTAAAAATCTTTCATTCCCCTCACATAAGAAACTCTCCTTCTCAATAATTACCATGGTAAACCCCTAAAAATTCTCAAGATGATGAAAAAGGTTTGCTATGTACCTAGGGATATGATGTATTGATGTATATGGGTTGATGGAGATGCTGACATGTGGCAGACATCCCCTTAGTTAGTTATATGGGTACAATATATTAGGATAATAGAGTAACTTGTGGAAGTAGTATATTGAGTAATGGTCGGCCTAAATTGGGATTAGGAGGTTATCCATCATGGGTTAGATAGATGTATATATATAGGTGATGATTATCATGGTAAAGATATAAAGTAAGCATTGAGTCTTTTATTGTAAGAGGATATTGGAGGTTGTCCCCTCAAAGAGTCATTGCAGAGTTATTCCTTCCTAAAGGAGTATTATATGGTGCTTCCCTACCTTAAGGGTATTTTTGCATATATTTAATATCAGGATCATTACAAGTGGTATCAGAGCTTCGATTTGGGCAATTTGTGTGGAGTGAAACACTAATTTCACTATATATTCTGAAATGTGAGGAATTTTTATTTGAAATTTTTACTGACGATGTACGAAAATATAATAGAAGAGTAGTAAAAATTTTAGAATTTTTTGATTCGTTTTGAGGGAGTTATTGATATTTTAGGGTTTATAATAATTTTGCTATATCTTCCAAAATATAGGGAATTTTTATTTTAAATTTTTACTGGAGATGTAAACAAATTTAAGAGAAGTACAATCAAAATTTTAAAATTTTTTGAGTTTTTTGGAGTGATTTATTGCAATTTTATGGATCAATTTTGACATTTTAGGGTTTCATGAACCCTAATTTATTTGTGGGCCATGGAGTTTTAAAAAAATTTAGGGGAAGATGATATTGATGCTAAAGAAGGGTGGCTCCTTTTGGAGAATCATTTTAGAAAAAAATTTGGGCAAAGACAATTAACTCCTTTTTTGTCTAGGCTTGCACTAGATTGGTTTGGTCAATTGAGCTGTACAGAAAGGTTTTCTTCATGAAAAGAAATGGAATAGATCTTTTTAGATCGTTGGGCTATAAAAAAAGAAGTAGAAAAAGAAGTAGTAAAAGAAGAAGCAGAAAAAGAAGAAGAAGAAATGGAAGAATCATCAGAAGAACAAGAAGAAGAAGTAGAAGAAGCAATAGAACAAGAAGAAGAAGAAGAAGAAGAAGAAGAATAAGGGTTCAAATAATTTGGCTCCAAAGAAATCCGAGTCAATTTTTCAATTTCATGGATGCATTCAAAAGAAGAAGGTGGTTGTGTCCATAAACCCTTCCAGCAAGTATAACTTCATTAACATGAATGTGGCCAAGCATCTACATGTTCAAGCAAATAATATCAAAGAGGTTCAAGTAGATGGTAAGAATATTTCAATGTTTGAAGATCTGAAGCTCATTATGGAAAAATATGTTTTGCATTCAGATTTTTATGCTTTGGATATGGATGATGTGGATATAGTTATTGGATATCCATGGTTAGAAACTTTGGGAACAATGAATATTAATGTTCAAAAAAAGTTCTTGAAGTTTTGGCATAAGAAAAAGAAGATCACTTTACAAGATATCATAGTGAAAAAAGCACCAATAACAATCTAGGTAGATCATGAGGATAAGATGGAAACAGGTGATGAAGAACATGATGAAGATTAAGAGTTTATAGATAAAGACACACTACAAATGAGAACTTCATTTACTCAAGAGACAAATAAGGAAAAGGTGGAAGAGGTAGAAGAAAAGGTGGATAAGGTCAAATTATTGGAAAAGGTTGAGGTATATAGACACCCACATCATCATGAGAGGAAACAATCATGGAACCAGGTGAGGAAGTGTCATAACAACAATCATTTTGTCTATACAAGAAATAAAATTTCCAATCATTATGGATAAGATGGAGTACAAATAAAAAATACTATGGCACATGGAATGAATGGGGAAAAAACTGTGACTATTCATGGAAGAATACCTACTATGGTCATGGTTGGAATCAGAGTAGTGCAACAGAATATGGTACATGGAATAAAAATAGGAATAATTATGCTTAGACATGAAAGTAGTATAATTATGATCATAAATGCAAATAGAGGAGTACAAGGGAATTTGTAAACAAGCTTGGAGAGCTATCACCTGCCAAGATCACATATGGATGGCTAGATGATCGAGATTGAAGACAAGTGTGCAATGATTTGAAGCATAGTCATTATTTGGTTTCTTCTTATGTTTTGGGAATGAAACATGTCTAGGAGGGAAGAAATGCTATGTACCTAGGGATATGATGTATTGATGTATATGAGTTGATGGAGATGCTGACATGTGGCACACATCCCCTTAATTATATGGGTACAATATATTAGGATAATAGAGTAACTTGTGGAAGTAGTATATTGGGTAATGGTCAGCCTACATAGGGATTATGAGGTTATCCATCCATGGGTTATATATATATATATATATATATATATAGTAGATGATTATCATGGTAAAGATATCAAGTAAGCATTGAGTCTTCTTTTGTAAGAGGATATTGGAGATTGTCCCCTCGAAGAGACATTGTGGAGTTATTCCTTCTTAAAGGAGTATTATATGGTGTTTCCCTACCTTAAGGGTATTTTTGCATATATTGAATATCAAGATCATTACAAGGTCCAGAGATGTTACCATAGATGCCTGATTTTGCTCATGGAGCTACTCCTCTTGGAACACCTTCACCTCCTCTCTTATACATTATTTCTTTAATAGATTTCCATGAAGGAAAGGATTTGGGATTTTTAGGAGGATGGAGTGGAGGCTGAATGATATCTTGTTTGTTCTTGAATTCATCATCTTGACTTATGCTTGAATGATATTCCTTCTTTCTTGATTATTGCATCTATTTCCAAGTCATGAACTTGGGTTTAGAAACTTTTTCTTTTGTACTTGTTGCATCATAGGTGTGAAATAAGGAACTTATTGATGTGTTGCCTTTATAACTACCATTAAATACTAAAAATATTAATTTGAAAGCTCTACTTGCTTGGACAGGTGAGCCTCAAATTCATGGATTAACTCATTGAATATCTCTTCTTTTAAAACTAAATATGAAGGCTCTTATATGATATCTTGTGAAACATGAAGACTAACCTCTTCAAAACATACTTCTTTAGTCTTCTAAGGTCTCTCTTAGATGGATTTACAAGTAGGAAAGGTTGGCAAGGCTTGGATGGAATCTTGGGGGATGTGATAAACATTTTATTGCTAATCATAAAGAGAAAAGGGTAGTTCATTAGGAACATGTTGTTGATTGTGATGACCCTAGTATTTCTCATGGGCCACCAACCTCTCTTTAATGCCTACAATTAGACCACCTATGTCTAGAGTATCAGCACTAAACTTTGAATGGCCTTGTCTTATGAAAGATGCACATAACCCTTTATCATACTTCAAATTAACTCTCATGTTCCAAATTTAATGCTTTGAGATATCCTATCCATATCTCTTTTGAGTGTCTATGCTTACCATTTTCTTCTCATAGCCAAATAGGATCTGCTTGAAACTTGAAATGGATGGTCTTGGGACTTGATTGGGTTGATCAAAAAGATAACTAAGCTCATGAGGCTCATCATAATATTGATATGATTCATGATACTACTGATAAGGATCTGTATATGATTGGTAATGTTCATCATGAGAGTGATATAAATCATGGTAGGATTGATATGGGTCATGAGGATCATAACAAGATTATATGGATCATTTTGTAACTACTGATGAGGAGATGAATCATAGAATTATTCTCTATAAGCTATTATAGCCTAAAAAACACATGAACATCAATTAAACTATGAAAAAAAAATTGTATTTTACCTCTAAGATAAGAACCATAGGAGTACATGAAATTGCTTTTGAAGACCAATATGTTGTAAATTTTTACTCCAATGGTAAATATATATCCCACTAAGCATGCCAAAACTTTTAAAAACCTAGATATCACCATAATTGAAGTCTGATTGATCAAAATCTCCCTCACACTTGGAATAACATTAGAATGATCCAAGGTGTGTCACACATGAACTCAAACCAGACCTCTAGTTTTGATAAGGCTATCTCTTTTGATGTGTCACTTATGCTCTAATTACTAAAACTTACTATACTTTTTGGGATGAAAAGGGATAGAAGGATAACTAAAATGGAAATATAAGCTATTTATGGTGATACACCTATATTTTTTGTTCATCCACTCTATTTTAAATCATAAAACACTAATAAGACAAGCAAAAAATTGAATATACAACTTCAAATGACTCCTATGCAACAATATTTCATATAGAGGTTAAATCAAGTGACCAAAGCATGATGGAAATGATGGAATAGGAATTATTTAAGGAAATAACTAGTCAATATATCCAATTGTTAAATCTTGTAAATGGCATCAAACACTTTATATGACTTGCATAAGATAACATAATAATAACCAAGTGAGATCAGGAAATACCAAGGGAGAAAATACTACCACATGTGCAAATAAAATAAATATAAAACACTATACTATAATATTATAATATTAAAATAGTAAATTTATTCATATCAAAAGGTTACAAAGCTCAATCTTGGTATATTTTAATCATGCCCAAAAGAAGGATCCTAAAAATGGCTTGAAAGCCTCAATATATAGAATATGAGAGATAAAGCCACGAGATTGGAATAGAAGAGAGAAGAGGAAGTAAAATATACATAATATAAAGTAAATTTTTATTTAAAATATTTATCAAAATCCTTTTAGACATCTCTTTATCTTGAATATCTTTACATGAGCTCCCTTTTAGCATTGGTATGGAGAGGTGGGCATATCCCTTTGCATGCTTTCTACACCATATTTTGGATGATTAACTCTACTTGGAGTGATTTAAATATATTTTAAAGTCCTCTCTTGTATTAATATCAAGAAACATGCATTTATTGGTACTTAACAACTAGTTAACTCATGATGATTGACACTTAAGACTAGTCAACTCCTCTTTTGACTCTACCTTACATGAACTAGAACTTGAAGGATGAAAGTGAATGTAAGATCCAATATAATATCATGTATTAATCATGAAAACTCAATGTAAAATATTTTTATATCCTTTCAATGCCATTTTCCTCTTTGCTTGGTGTGACCAAATAGGCCTACTAGGCCAAATAGACCTAGTATCCTATTTCTTAAATTTGATGACCATTAGAACCTACTTGAAAACATTTGAAACCTAAAAATATGTTATTATACCTATAAAAACTCCTCATATTATTAATTATATACTCTTGATGAATGAATATCTGTAACTTAGTTAAACTAGTTGACTAGGTCAAACTGCCTAAATTTCTTGTAGAGTGGATTTTTTAGATGAGATAATAAGGGAATTTCAAGATATATTTTTTATCATATGATGATTTTGAGATGAATAAAAAGTCTCAATATTTTATCTTCATTGATTGGATTTCATGTGAACTACCTTATACCTCATCTTTCATGCCTTTTTCTCTTAAAAACATATTTTTTACCTTGATCTATATAATGTTTTACAACAAAGTACGATTCATGGGACCCTCTCTAAGTATAATTCATGTTTTAATAGGTTTTATGTTGATTCATGAGGTTTTTATTGCAATAAAATTGAGTTTTCAAAACTGGTCATTATGAGGGTTTAGAGGGTTTTGGAGGTGAACCTTCTTAATGATTGTTCATAAAGCACAGTCCTCTAAACCCAAAATTATTTCCATGAATATTTATTATACATACCCCCTCAAAATTTTTAAGAATATTGGGTTCCCATGAAAAAAGTATAAGAAGATACATATGTAAATAAATTTGCTTGTATGGTTTGTAAGCATTCTATAAATGCTTATGCTCTTAGTAATTGTTCATAAATAAAATCCCCTCAACAAACCTTAATTTTTCATGAATTATAATTTTATATGGTTCCTCAAAATATTCTAATATCATTTGAAAAAACTCTTCATGTGGTGAAAGATACAAGCACTTGATCAAGTGGCTCAAATGGGTGTCTTCATTATAGAATTTGAATTTCCTCTTTGGACTGAAAATGACTCCTCCATTACTCCTCCAAGATTAAAATAATAATCATAGGAATTAATAAATATCTTCATATCATTCTCAAGGTGTAATCTTGCTTGATAGGTCTAAAAATGCCTTTTGGTGTTATAGGCCTGCTTGCTTGTTTTAGCCCTCAAGGGCATGGTTTGCTTTGATTTTGGAGTGTTATAACCTCTCAAAAGTTATATGGAAATTTAAAATCACCTTATTATTATTTAAAATACATTAAAATTAAGTTTCAACCATTTACCACACCTATATGTACCTCAAGCATCTGCTTGATCCAATAGTGATTATGAATAGACATGTAGGGGACTATGTAAAAATAGTGGGAAATTCCACTTGTAATTTGACCCAAATAATATTTTTTATTGGTATATTAATTTATGATTACCTACTCCACCAAATTCCATTCCTTTTAGATTAATGGTTTGTCTTGTAGGTGGATTTCTTCAACATCTAGTAGTAGGTTGTCTCTTGGCTCAATCCTAAGACTACGTCTTTTCTCTTTTCACCTTGTATTTAGCCTTAAAATGATGAAAATTATTTTAAAATATCATGAAATTTATCCTTGTAGTGATCTCATTCTTCATTTATTATCTTTCAACCTTTATCTCTCCTCTATCAGACCTTATCTCTTAAGAACCCTCAACATGAATGTGTTATTCACTACTATAGGTGGACATTTTGAGGTATGAAGGTGTTTTTAAAATAATATACCATGAAATGATAATTTAAAAACCTGTTAAACCATTTAAAAACTCCCTCCCATCCCCTTATTTCCATTTGAATCTTCAACAAGCTCTTTGAGCCTTGAAAACTATCTAAATCCATACAACTATTGTATTGTCACCTTAATTCATGTTGGGCAATGTGCTAGTGCTTGATAAAGGTTTTGAATGTGTCCCTTTGTTCACTTAAACATTATTAATTCACTCATAAACCTCACTTGAATTTAATGGATGGTCTTTTATGTATCTTATTTATACATGACTATGAGAAGATAATGACATTTGTATAGTTGTAGGTAAGTATTTATAGTTTAGCTCTAACTGTTAATAAGTGTTTGGAGACGCAATTACATTAAAAATAAATTTATCCCATTAAACCTTCATATTACCATGAATCTTTATCATTATTCCATTCTACTATCATTATCTTATTTCTTGTAGATAGGCCTATGTACATATGTGGTTGCAGGTATGATTTTCAAGGTGTATGACTAAGTTTTGATATATACCTTGATCCCTATTACTTGATATAACTACCATAATTATATGATATTATTAAACATGAATGTACTTATTATTTAAATCATGTCATAACAACATCCTTCATGTAATTTTGAACTTCATTGAAGATAAATACATATACAAAGCCTACAAACCCTATTGTATGTGGTTGTGTTGAAGTGAATGACTATGTAAAAGTTCTAGGAGAACCTCTATCCATGATTCCTAAGATCATTATCTCCTTTCTCTCTTAAAACAATTTTTTGAACATGAAATCCTTGTATAAAATACCCTCATTATCCATTGATTAGCTTGAAGAAAAGTATGTGTGTTTTTAACGCTAAAGGTGTGATCATGAGGTGAAATGACTTTGTCACTAAGTATTTGAAGTGTCTTTCCACTTAACCCCTCGACCTCCTCCATCATCATGATTCTGATAGATATTCTTGCATTGTATACTTCCTAAATAGACTACTATCCCTCAACTTGCATACAAGTTTGAAATAAGTCTATGCTCTTGAAGGTGTATGTGTAGGTTTATAAGGTATATGATTGAGTTGAGTTCGTTAACTCACTCATTGAGTGTTCTTGATACCAAAATTTTAATGCCTCTCCTTATAATACCATGTCTACCTTCATGACTATATCATCATGACATCCTTATGAATACAGATATGTTCTCATATAGACAATTGTAGGTTTGTTACCTATATGTCCTTATATGAATAAGGACTATACTAATGATGCTTAGGGAGTATTGATTGATGCTCAAGGTAAAAATAGTTGTGAATATGATCTTGACATGTAAAATTATCTAAAAACCATCTCATTAGCCTACTCTCTTGTTTCAAATATTGAAAGCCTCTACCATAGTATTGTCTCTCATTGACTATATGATCCTTCTATGCTAGTTATAAGTCTCTCTTTTTTATTCTTGAGTCATTTAAGGATTGACATATGTTTTTCTTCGAGATAATTTATTATGACATACACTTTAAACTATCTAACCATGTATTTTATGTTTCACTCGGTCTTTTTCTCATCTTGATAGGTCTTAAGACTCTTCAAAACCCTTATCTATTGTAGGTTATCTTGAAAAAAGGATTTTAGGTGGATATTATGTGACAAGATGACCAAAACTAAGTTTGGTCCTTCTTTAGAATATGGTTTTGATAAAAATCTTATTACCATGTTCCCACTACATAATTTTTCATCATATTATACCCCTTTCTTTAAATCAAACTCTCTCAACTCACTATATACTTGAATAGGATTGTACTTAGGCTTTTGTACAAATTGTAATCTAGATTGAGGGCTTTGAGTGATTGATGATAGGTAACAAGGGATTAAAAATTCTCTCATTTATCATTATTCTTCTCCAAAACTTCAATCTCTCCTTTGAAAGTCAAAAAACCTTGAAGCCTCTAACATAACCTATTCATTCCTTGGCTATAGCTTCCTTTGAGTTGACTTTATGTCTTTATTATTAAGTTTATTGAGCCATACAAGACCTTAACATGTGTTGTTATTGAGAGCTAAATTAATATTTGTAAATTCTTATACTAGTCATGAACTTGGCAGATTCAAACCACCCTCTTGAAACATAACAAACCTTATGATTACTAAGACCTTTGCCACTATTGGTTTTGACCTCTCTTAGGCTTGTAGGTGTATCAAGGACCATTGATAGTTTTATTAAAGGTTTCCTTACTTGGATTATGTCATGAATGATGGAAACGATGGATTGAGAACCTTTTTATAGCATATCAACCTCCACCTATACATTTGGGCTATGATTTTAACCTTGGGTTGATTGTATCCTTCTTCAACTATAGGTGGTTATGGATTGCCCCATCTGTATGGATAGAGTTCCAATTAGGCCCTAAAGAAGGCTTAAAACAAAAATATGCTCCTTGTATGGATTTGGCAGATTGATTTGAGCAAATAACTTAAATAAAACACCTTGTATCCCATCTTGAACATTAGTATTCATGATATCCTTTGATTGTAAATTGTTGTTTGTTGTAAGTCATCATATATTGACTATATATGATGCTTCCTTGGTGCGTATAACCTCTATATTTAATGACCATGATAACCTCTACTTATTTTTGTCTTCTTATGTGATGGATGATGGGATGGAGATGAGTGGAAAGGGTGGTGATGGATGGGAGATGTAAAATTGAATGGTAAAAGTGTGAAAATGGATCCTTACAATAGTGTAAATGGAGTGATAAGGTAGTGGGGATGAAGGTAATAAGATGGAGGTGGTTAAGAGCACTATGAGAATGTTACGTCCATATGGAAGGGTCATATAAAATAATAATCATACCCTCCACTACATATATCAATTTAGATACCATTTAAGGAGGATAAGGAAGTGAAAATGAAACCTAGGAGTATGCTAGGAACCTTAGTAAGTGCTTAAAAACCTAAATTTTTGTTAAAAGGGGATTTTAAGATACTTTTGAGAGCCAATGATGAGCTTATTTGATATAAGGATTCATAAAAACATTTATAATATTTATTTGAGGACATGTGAACATGATGGAGGCCTTTTAAACAGTATTTCAAGTAAACTTGATGTTTATTTCTCTTTCTTGAATCATACAAACTCCTTTAGAAGCATGTAGACTAGAGATTTGCATTATATACCTATTCTTGAAATCCATATGAACCTAATAAGTGTGAAAAGGACATGAAAAATTACATATAAAGTTTAATCACGTTCTAAATAATATCTATAAACTAGAATTTTCTTGATATGGTGCCTTAATGAGGAGAATTTGTAGAAAATCGACTGCCTTCCTGGATCCAAGACTATAGAATTATGCCTTGAATTAAAATGGATAATTCAAGAAGGAGATATGAAAATTTTGAGAACCAATTGATCTAAAAATAATCTATTTGAGTCAATCTTCTTTTTAAAAAATTATAGACATGAATCTTCTCTCTCCTAATCATACCAGTAATAAACATGAAGGTATCTCTCTATGTGCAAAGAATCTAGTTGTCTATAGGGGATTAATTTTGAGGCAGTATTTATTTTTTATATTTAAATTTATTTTTAAACCCTTTTTTATTACCCATTGATCCTAATCATGGCCTCCACCATATGGATGGCCATACAATTTTGTACTTCTCATTTCAAATATGCATTAAAATGGCTTTTCTTTGCCTTTTATTGAAAATTTAATCTTACAACACAAATTTTAATGCATGAATGGGATATAAATAAGTATTTTTCATGATAAATTTCATATTTATACTTTTAAAATGCTTTTAGGGGCCAAATTTGGCATGCGGGAGCTCAAAATGAGCCTTTTTGGGGTTAAACTTGTATTAAAAGACCTTTCCAACTTATGAAACTTAAAACTAAGGCTAATTCCATGTATTTTAATATATTTAAAGGTATTTTGGAAATTTTAATGACTTTTTGACATATAATTTAATAAATTTAAGTCAAAAAATCCACTTTAAGGCCAAAAATACACATTTTAGACCACCTTGAATGGGATCAACTATACTAGTAAAAGTTTTGAATTGTAGGGGTTGGTATTTGGCATTGACAAGACAAATAACAAATAGTAACAATATAACCAATAAAAATACTTGAAACATGAAACCTCATCTTGTTTAATAGATAAGTGGCTCAATGCAAGGTCTAGTGGGACCAATATTTTGAAGATAGTGTTGATTGAGAGGATTATGAATAATTTCATAAGTTGTTTCCTCATTTATTTTATTGATAGAATTTTAAAAGTCTAATACATATTATATGTTATCATTTTTTTTTTAATAATGCCATCAGGATAATGACCTATTTAAGAGGGAAGGATGTTACATCCTAACCTATTCTTACAAATAATGCTTATTTTAAATTGATAATTAGACTATTGATTTTAATGGAATAATTAGATGTATTTTATTATGAATTTTAATTTTGACTACTAAATATTCCATTATTAATATTTGTTTCTAACACCTTTATTATGTATAAAATTTATGGTTGTGGTTAATTTTTTTGCATTTTGGTCAGTAATAAATAATGTTTTATTTATATCATTTATTTATTGCTTAATTTTATATCTATATTAATATAAATTGACTAACTACATTATCCATGTCTAAGGTGGATGGAGGATAGTTTTACTCTCAAAAAATAGTACTAAAGGATATAATAATAAGGGAGAGGGATATATATTATAGCAACTGGGGGTTGAAAGGGAAAAAATAATAACAATTATAACATCACACTAGATTTTTTTATTTTAGTGATTAACATGTTATGTGATTTCACTTTGGATATTGTATGTGCTTGCATAATTTCATTAAATTTATTCTTGTTGAATGTAGTCTTTCATCAATGGATTCTTTCCAAGTTACATTTTTGACATGTAAAAATTATTTATTTCTTAATTAATGATGTCGATTTAATTAAAATTTAGTTAACTTATACATCTTAATTGTTTGCATGGTTATTTTCATATTTGATTGGTAAATCTTGTCCTATTCTTTTTGGCTTAGTCTTAACCTTGATAGGAAATGCCTTACTACAATATATTCTAGTTTGTTAAGTGTAAACTTGTTAAAAATGGAAAAATGCATGATAGTTCATTTTTAACATTAATTAGAGTCTTTAGGTTCTTTAAACCAACATAGTAAATATTCATTGTTGATTTATAATACTTTAGGCAATTTACAAAATTATTTATCATTGAGAAAAGGTTCACGAATAATTATTTTAAGCTTGGTAAGATCAAAATCTAACTTTGGTGGTTATTATTATTATTATTATTATTATTATTATTATTATTATTATTATTATTATTATTATTATTATTATTATTATTATTATTATTATTATTATTATTATTAATATTACTACTACTACTACTACTACTACTACTACTACTACTACTACTACTACTACTACTACTACTACTACTACTACTACTACTACTACTACTACTACTATTTTTATTGTTATCGTTATTATTGTTAACCATGAAAAAGGGGTAAAAGGCTCCTTTTGGTGTGATGAAAATTAGGGTTTCCCTATTATCGATCAAAATGTGAAGATTTGGGAATCATTGTGAGGGTTGAATTATGTTATTTGGGGTTAAGGAAGTGCATTAGGTTCTAAAATAAATCCTACATATGATGTGAGGTTGTTTTGTTATTTAACTTGTAGTGGGCTTACATGCATGTAAATTCATGCAATAATGATATCTAATTATCATTAGGAGAGAAGGAGTCAATTTGCATGGATGTGACATGTAACATAAAAAGTGGAAAATATTAGAATAAAATGACAATAAAAATAGATGTGAAACACATAAAAACATTGGAAGAAGAAATTAGGAAGGGAAACATTTTTGGAGGAATGTTTTAACTACAAATCTCCATATCCAAACAAATAGTTATTACTCAAAACTAGGTTAAAAAGTGTTAGGGTTCATACATGACTATTTTGTTATGATTTTGTGTTTCAATTTATATAACTACAAGTTTTTTAAAATGGCATTTAAATCATAATGACTATTGGTATTTGGTTGTTTTTCTATTTTCACGAGTTTAAGTAAGATAGTGAATTTTTCCCTCGATGATTGTTGAACTTTACTCTCAAATTTTATGATATGAAAAGTGTTAGGGTTCATAGAGGATTGTTTTGTTATGATTTTGATATAAACCATTGAACACTATGTGAATACAAAGATTTGTTGTTCCACCTACCCATGCAATTCATAACATTATTAAAATGATTATGCCAGGGTAGTTTCATATTAATATTTATGAATTTTTTGTTTGTGTATGTTTTTGTAAAAATAAAAATGAGACTATGAACTTAGAAAGTTTAATATGGGAATATATTAAACTAGTATATTATAAATAAATTATTTCAATAGTTATTTCCTCTATGGACCAATGGGCACCCAGACATGTAGGTTTTTAGATTAATAATATATCGGCGTAGGGTTGATAGATTATTTTTTTATTGACATCTTGGTTGTATATAACCTTTTCTTCCTTAAAATAAATAAATATGACTACAAGTAATATTTTTTTGGAGTTTATTATTGAATGATCAAACCTCCACTTAGTTGAGTTGAACATTATATATATATATATATATATATATATATATATATATATATATATATATAAGCCTTTGAGTTTCATTTTATTAAGTACAATCTACTATTAGTGGATTTAAAACATATAGTTTATCATGCTAAGAGAATAAGGGAATGAGAATAATTATATTAAGATTTTTGAGGTTGTTTATAGTGGTCATTCTCATTTTAGTAAACAAATTGAGAACCTTATAATTGAGATCTATCCAATGATGATTATTATTCTCAAACTTGGTGAAGTTTAAAATATAGGATTATATTTCATATATTGATTATTTAATAAATTTTATGAATGTTTAATAGTTTGGAATACTATATTAAATGTGAGCATTTTTTGGTTCTTATGTTGGGTGATTTAATACACTTTAGGGTGAATGGATTTCATGATGATTTGTAAACAAATTTTATGGTATGATTTTTTATCTTGATAAATCTTATGATTTGGTGAGAATTAATCTAAAACAGCATCTTGATAACTTTACATTTATGCTTTAAATTATATATGATTAAATATATTGAGTGATGATGTTTGAATGTTTTCCATATATACGTCATCCACATTAAGGGATGATGAATGACAAGGTAGGGAGACTTCATATAAGTCACTCATTAGTTAACAAGAAGGATAATTATGTGTTTGTAATAGCATAGAGTAATAATGATGCAGACTATGACCCAAATTTATTCTATCTTAAATATATAAAAATACTTTGGCCAAAGTATTGTTATAATTGTATACATTATTTATCCATTGACCTTCTAGTTTGCATGCATGTGTGATGTGATATTAGATATAAAAGCATGCATGGTATATATTATGGATGCATGTAATAATTATTTTACTTCCACACTTTTATGGTTGAGTTATTGATGTCAGCATCACCATTATCTACCCCTTCATGAAGGGAAGGTCAACTTCCATTTGAGATTTGTACAGGATATTGATGGTTTGAGGTTGGAGGAAAAGTGCCTAGATGATATTATTACTCTCTATAGTTAAATCCAAACAAATCCTAATATGTAATCATAGATAATATATTGTTTTCTTGATCCATTTCATATGATTTCCATTTTATTATTGTATTTAACCTGATTACACATAAGTGGTTGTTGGCATATGTGCATATTTAGTATTTATTATATTGTACTATAATAGTGTCTATATTTAATGAATATAGATTATTTGATATACTTTGATGTACTTAATTTTAAAATAATGAATTCATATACCTTTAATTCTACAATCATGTATTGTTATAAAATATTTTTGTTTATGCATCATTAAAAACCATTTATGGTTAATATGGTAAATGTTTATATGCTTAGATCAGTGAGTTATTGAGGATTATGTAATTTTTTTATTTAATAGATTTCAAATTGGTAAAAATAGAATAATGTATCTAAATTATGTATAAACAATAATAATATGTTATTATTATATTCAATTAGTTTAAGAACATTAGTTTATCTTAACCACTTATAAAAATAGAAACATAAATTTCTTAATTGAGCCTAGTGGGATTGTAACAAATATAGCTTAGCCTTATCAAGCCTTAAAACTTTGTTATGATTGTCATGAATCCTAGGTGGTGTTAAATCCACTCCATCCAATCCCAAATTTTAGTATCATACTTTACATGATTATAATGGCATGAAGGGGCCATGAAGGATGAGGTGCCATGCCCATTTTTTTCCAAAATCTAGGCATGACAAATAATTACCATGAATAAAACACCAATGCACATGGATAGATAATAGAATCTAATCCATTAAAAATAAGAATATTGAAACTATAAAAAGGCTCATACTATTGTAGGACACTAATTTAGAAGCCTATAGTACTAATTAATTTGGTCTAGCACTTAGAAATATTTTCATGGATCACACCAAATGAAAACTACACAAATTATGTTGAGATGGTTGTTAAAATTGACCTTAGTCATTATTTGTGTAGTCAGGATCCACATGGTAACTTTGGAAAGATATATGGCCATGTCATATCCTCTTCAATCTCTTTCAGCCACACTTGTCACCTATCACTTCCTAAGAGACTCTGTGAAAAGTTATATGTGGCAATAATTTGCTAACTCATTGCCTTGTTGCTCTACAAGACTAGCATGTATTCCTTAGGGTTTAAGAGTAGTGGGATTATTCCATATGATATAATGTCACTGTCCCACTATATTATAGGATTCAAACTCTATAAGACATCTTTATAATGGCATAGTAGTGGGATTTTTCTTCATGACAATATCCCATTCACTCGCTTACCCATGAGATTCATTCCCAATATAAACATCTCTAGGAAAGTAGGTTGTTAGGATGATGCCACATCTAGAGGCTTTCCATAATATATGAACTT
Source organism: Torreya grandis (assembly GCA_037957365.1). Classification (NCBI taxonomy): domain Eukaryota; kingdom Viridiplantae; phylum Streptophyta; class Pinopsida; order Cupressales; family Taxaceae; genus Torreya; species Torreya grandis. Next base: position 1,111,412 of record JARHVA010004416.1, on the reverse strand, counting down.
ATCTAGGATATCAGGTCATACAGATGATGCCATATTATAGTAACCCACTAGCCCATTAGCCCACTATTGATCATTCCCTAGAAGATCCTATCCAAAATTATGGGTTTTCAAAATGATGCCATGTGCCAACATCTCATGATCACTCTAGGTACAATCCTTTTTGGGATCACACATCATTGGGATGATGCCGTGTGGAAATATCCCTCTCCCAACATCAATTATATCATGGAGTAAGCTAGCATCATTCTTGATTTAGAAGTATGTTGACACGTGGATTATTCCAAACCACTCACAAAAATTTGTAAAAATGACTAAGGTAAAATGTTGCAAAATGACCCAGCTAAGAGGCATCTAAGGCAATGTCCATGTGAACAAATTTAGCCGATGAGGACAACTGAGCTTTAGTAAAAAAGACTAAATTTTAATAAGTTAAAGCATGTAACCCTTTTAAATGTGACTTAGTCAAAATTATAAAAGAAACAAAGCATATAAATGACTATGAAAAAAAGGGTCATGAAAGGCTCTTATAAAATGACTAAGACAAGTGCAGTGAAAGTATGTGTAGGGAAATAATCGAGTAGCTAAGGTAATGTTGCATAAAGTAGCTTACCCAAATGGCTATAAAAAAACAATGCTCAACTAAGCTAAAATATATAAATAATTAGAAGTAACTAAGGCCAATAAAAGCTAAAAGAACTAAAAATATGCATAAAATAATTGGACAAGGCTAAAATCAAATGATTTAAGTGAATCATAGAAAACATCTAAGACCAATTATGAAGCCGATCAACTAAAATAGTAAGATTAAGTCAAAAATGAATAAATAAAAATACTTTGAGGCTTTAAAAATCTCTCGACACTAAACTAATATTCTCATTGGTTTAGTCAAATATCTAAAAAACATCAAGAAATCTCAACCTAAAAGCTGACTCAACTATGCATTATAAGTTAAATCTTATATCATTATTACAAATACCTCATCCATTAAATTAAGGTCAAGAAGATTAAGCCAGGGATTTACTAAGGTTTAAAGATACAAATTCTAGGATTGGCCTACCAAAACCTTGATAAATAATAATTAATCTTAAACTATAATAATATCAATCCTTGGTTTATACAGTCTTATTATGAATTTATTATTCCTTATAATAACTCTGCCATTTATATGAGATCTAGTCATTTATAGATAATCTTGGTCTATAATAAAAATTCCAATATAATACATGAGGATGCACAAAGCTTATTTATTAGGCTAAATGTCAAAAAAATTTGATCGAGTATAACATACTCAACAGTTTGATAGAAGAGTCATATGATATTAAGAGTTGATCCCTATTTGATATATTCCTTTCAAGGGGATCTACGGTCAAGGATTATTGATATTGTCAATAACACTCTTTGTAAGAGTTGTTTAATATTTTATCTTACTTAGATTATTCATTATCAAAGGTTAACCAACCCAATCTAGACTATCTGATCATAATCCATATTATGAATAGGTTGACATAGCCAAATTCATAAAATTAGAGCCTTATATATTAATCACAAAAATCATAGGTAGCATAAAACATATTCCTTTATACAATAATGATTCTTTGTATATATAGTTCATTTAAGCAACACTAAACAAGCAAATCAAGGTGTAAGAATCAAGAAACCACATGATATTTAGATGAGTAACTTAAATATGTTTATATATTAAGGTCATTTACTTAGCCAAGTTCAATCGTGAATATACAAGACTCCACAAGGATTTAATTATCAAAAATGATCCATCATAAGGAGGTTTATTAATCGTATATACTAAGTAGAATATAAAATAGTTATCTACATTAATAATATGTACATTTAATTAGTAAACATAATAATAATAATGGTAGCTCATACTCAGCCCATAATCAATCATAAAACATAAATATAATACGTTTAATTGAGAATGATTAATCCTTGGTTTTTAGCCATTTATAAAAACTAGCAAATAATAATAGACTATAGTTGATGATGAGATCCTCTTAAATCCAAGTGAAACTTTGGCCAATAGAAGGTGCGCTTACCTCCAAACCTTTTGTCATCATCAAGTGACTACTCTTGGCACCCTTAAGTAGGAATCCTTGCTCTAGGCATATTTAGATCATGGCAAAAGGTAAGAAAAGGCAAAAAAAAGTCAATATGTCTTGGGGTCAAGGTGATATATACTCATAAGATGACAATCCAAGCATCTCTAAGTCAAGAGGTTACCAATCTCGAATCTATTTTTAGAAATTATAAAGCACAAAAAGAGAAAACATAAGGATAACAAGGATAAAACCCATTAGACATACAACCACTAATTTACATTATATAACTAGTCATGAGAGGACATAGTCAACCTACCATCATGTCCAAAATGAGAGACCTACCCCTTCCTCCATCATGAATAATAGGACCTTTTAATGCATTAGTATTCTTACAATATGAAAGCATAATATCTAGGTAAGCATAAATACAATAGTTAGAACTATCATGGAAGAATATCTCAACTTTGAACTCCCACCCAAGGGGTAATAACACTATGGGAAACCCAAGCACAACCATAAGAAAATAATCTAAGATAATAACCAATTCAAGTAACCTTACTCATTTCAAACATAATAACTCAATAAAGAATCACAAAAACTTCATTTAGTTAGATAAGAAGACATTCTAGTCAATAAATTACCTACCAAATGATATAGGCCCTTCCATGGGATTTTTCTAAAGGTTTCTACTTGCTGAGGCTCTCCCTCTATAGGATCTCTTCTTGTTTTTCCTTCCTATTTTAGGTTGGCCCAAATGTTATTAATTTTGAATTCCATAGAATAGAACCCTTTTCCAAGATATCCACCTTCCTAAAATAGGCATTCTCTCCTTGTTTCAACCCAATTAGAAGATGGCATATGTCTATTATTTCTTTGGATAGACAAAGCACTCTACTCACTAACCCATACCTTCATAAATGGACATTATCTTTACGAATCCATAATTATACATGATAGCTCTAATAGAGTCCTATGGCTAATTCTAAGACAATCTGCCTCTCTACATAGGGATTAAGGCAAAGGCAATTAATGGATAAGTTTTTAATTTTGATATATGGCATTCTAAACATTACTCTACTTTGTCCTCATACATTTAAGATGACCAATAAATGGTGTTCAACCAACCTAGCAATGATTCCAATCCATTAAGACATGTCAAGAATAAACAAATGGTCAAGTGGAATACAAGGCATTCCACTTGGATTAGTTAAGTTTTAGACAAGATTTGGCTTAAAGTTGGGATCACACATGATGCAACAATTCCTAACATAGTCTTTATTCCTTAATTGGCAATGACCTATTCCTTTACACTTATTACACCCATGAAATCCACTATCCTAATAGTTAAAGCTTGGAAATATAGCATGATAGATCATTTACTTAAACCAACATTATTAGATTACCAAATAATTCACAAGGTCATGAAGTGATATTCTTATAACACCTTTATACATATGTAATTTCATTTGTGTCCTAAGGTAATAATTTAAGCATTACTAAACAAACACATACCATGTGCATAATCCTCTTACCTTCACAGTCATCACCACTAAGGGAGTATAACCATAAATTTAGTATAGTCACATTGCTTTATCATGAGGTTCCTTACATTCTTCTCCCCTTAAAAATGGAATCATCCTCAATATTGGACTACTTTGTTTATCCAACAAGTTTTATAAATCCATTAGACTACTGGAACATCATCTAAAATTACCTGTGTACCACCCTAGGTAGGCACCCAAGGTGAGCATTTTGTTATATCACTAAATAAAATTATCAAATATGGAGGCTAACTGCTACCTAAAATTAAACACACTATTCCTTTGTATTTGTAATAATATTTGAGTTTATTAATTTATAATTTGTAAGGATATTTAAGAATATATGAGGGTCTGACCCACATAGATACAATCTTCTAAGTCATATTTTGATTTCAAGATTTATATAGCCTCAGATTATCAATATTTTTATACCAATTTTATTACTAACCTTCTAGAACTATATGACATAATCACTTTAGTATTTACAACATAAATAATGAGTTCCATTTGTGTAATGATTCTTCTTCACATAACTTTTTTAGAAATGGTCATGGGAGAGTTGAAAAACCTACCATCATGCCCAGTATACGATGACTTCAATTACTTCCATAGTGATTTATAGGTAAGGGTAAAATAACCTTTCACCATGCCTAGCATAAAAGGAATTTGCCACATTACTATTAGGAAATTCATGGAAGGATCAAACAATTTTCCATTATGTCTAGCACAAGATGACTTTGATACACTACCAACATGAAATTCATGTGAGGATCAAACAATTTTACATTATGTCCAACATAGGAGGATTTTCATATACTATCAACATGAATATGTTTCTCATAGATCACCATCACTCAATATCTTAATATAATATAACAATATGCACATTAAAACAAAGAACTTAATACAAATAAGGGGGAACAACTTCTCCATTTCCCATAATTTTATTACAATATTGATAATGGTATTTTAACTTAATGAAAATTTCATGTGACTAACTCATAAGTATTATTTAATCCTTGAACTTAATAATTTGAGCTTATTCTTAGTAAAATATCTCTAATTTAGAGTTGAAATTGGTTTAATTTCATACCCAAGCCTTGTTTTAGCCAAGGCTGTATTTTCACACTATATTTCATTGATTTCATTTGATTAGGGTGAGTTGTGCTAAAGGAAACTATCTATTCTAAGTTATTTCATTTAATAAGATGATTTTCTAATTGTGATTAGTTGTAAAAGAGGAAATTCACTATGTTGTAGACCATATCATGAACACAACAATCCCAACCATTAAGATCCATCATTTCTCCACTTTGAGCTTGAGATTCCAAGTGTTATTTTGATGTACCATTCATTCAAAGAGATGAATGATGGGTTCCAAACATAACAATAACCATCTTACTAAATTATGTATCCTTCTATGGGTATAATTTTCTAAGTGAAGTTTAACCATACTAAATTTACATTCATATCATTAGAATCATACAAGGTAATGTTGAGTTACCATATCTATTGTTATGTTTAATATAGAGGATCTTCTGATTAAACAAAGTAATAGTAAATGCCTTCTATATACAATGGAAATTGAATTTTATATACAAACTAATCCTAGCTCAAAGAAGACAAATCACACTATCCCTTCCGCTTGTTGGTACATTTAGACAATTAGGGTCATGACCAATATGGATTTGCAAGACCTAACAAAAGGGTCCCTTACCACACAAATATCACTAGAGATGGTTCAAAATACTCTATTCAAGAAACACCATGTGATAACCCTAGCTAGGTCTTATGTTTTCTTATGACAAGTAAATGAAAAAGTAACATAAAATATAACATAGTGATCACTAAAGAATGTGGCACACAGTGGTGGTAATAAAAATGAAATTAAACATGCATAAAATAATTTTAATTAAGTTAATATATATAATCCTAATGCATGAATAGATAAATACTTTCAAAATTCATTACTTATGCTAATTATATCTACTAAAATAGAGAAGAGTTAGATATATTTACCTTGAAGATGAACCCATCAAGATTCAATCTCTCCCTTTGGTAATGGTGTTTTCTAAGATTTTGTTGTGGTTTGTAAGGATCACTAAGATAGGCCAAAGAATTTAAGACTTTTCCAAAAGATAATATCCTTATCTCTAAATTCAAACCCTAATAAATTACTCCTCAAGTAGAATGGTGGAAGATCAGATTGTAAATAAGTGTAAATGAATGATTAATTATCTCTCTCTCTAAATTGAATAAATGGTTATGTATATATAATTGGATCTAACCCTAAACTCTTACAAAGTTTTAGCCAATATATTTGGCCCATTAAACCCTATATTTTTACAAAAATAAAGTATTTAGGTCCCAAACTAAGTCGTTTGATGTAGACCTAATTCTATAATGTGCTAATATATTTTAATTGCAAGGTCGGCTTAGGATTACTTTCTTCATTAAAAGTCAAAAAGAGGTTTTAGATTTGGTAGTGGCTATTTAAGGTGGTGAATTTCTTGGAGGAATGTGTAAGTGAGGTATGAAAGCTTAATTAAATGTATAAGAAAGGTTTGTGTTGGTTTTAAGTGGTGGTATAAGGGACAACAACCTTGTGAAGCACCAATAGTCTAGCCACCCCTTTCCCAGTGCACCCTTTAAGGCTTGCACTTAGAGAGATTGAGACTCGATGGGTTTATTAAAGAGATAAAGCATCAAAAATTGATAAAGTTTTAAAATATTATGTGTATACATATTCCCCTCTCAAATTTCATTGTGTGCCATGTAGATGTAACATAGGATGGTGCTTTAGGAAAAGAACACAATAACAAATAACATCAAAGCTAAATAAACTACAATATTTTAAAGAAAAAAATAATTGAAAGCAAATGGCTAAAATTAAATAACTAAGATAAAATTAATATATGATACCTTGACTTACTTTTAATGTTGAATATATTTTTATCGGGTTTATAGTTTTGATCATGGAGAGCACATAGATTACTTTGGACAAACCCAAGGATACAAAAATAAAGAGAAAAAATAAATAAACATAGGAAAGCCAAGATAATTAAAATGTGTAAGCATGATGTAATTGGAGATTTTTTAAGCTATGGTGATAAATACTAAGTTACTACCAAATAAATGAGTCAAAATTGAGAGTAAATCAAGTAACTAAAAGTCCAAGGCTACTAAATGATAAAAAAACTCAAACAAGTATACCTTAAGTAACAAAAGTAAACAAACCAAATAAAATTAACAATGCATGTAAATATTATAATCTAACATTAATGTGAAAATAGTAATGATCCTTAAACAAATATGGGTAATAAATGGTAAAACAACATTCATGAGTGAGGAGTAACAATATTTACTCAATCATCAATGGAAAAAGTGTGCGAAAGCTAAAACAACATTGTGAGTGAGAAGTAACAATCCAAACTCACTTAGTAATGTAAAGATTATTGAAAATATAAATGGATGTAGTTGTCTAAAAAAGTGAAGTACAAAAAATATAGAAATGGATGCATTTGTCCAAGAAAAGGAATGACAATGGAAAAAAATTCAAATAAGACCAAGGCAATTCTATAAATGTAAAGCAATGGTGTAAAGAAAATAATTTATAGTCATTCAAGCATATTATTTTTTTCTATAGATAGATAAAATCAAAATAAAATAGTACTATCATGTTTTTAAGATGTGAAAAATAAGGAATACTAAAGTGGGGAAACAAATTTAAAATCAAACTTGCCTATCAAGGTGGGGATGAAATGGGTGGTGGGGGAAATGAAGGAAAAATCAAGGTAGAGAAACTCTTTATTTAAGTCAAGACACTAAAATTAGGTTTATTAAAACAAGATGAATTTTGACATTAAGGACTCTAAAGAACTTCTCATAAACACACAAATCTTGGGTTATAAAATGAAGTATGAATATCATCCCATGAAGGAAATATGTATGAAAATTAAAATTCACCTACCTTCTAATAACATGTTCCCTATTCCTAAGGACACCTTATAGAACCATTAGTCTACTACCAAAATTAGGAACTTATGTGGGAAATTAGGTATCACTATATATTTTTGAAGTACCCTATCCAAATATACTAGCCTACTTCACCCCAATGGACCTCGACTATATAATGAGGACAATTATGGAGTTTGAGATTTGATTGAATACAGGAGATGAGATATAAATCAGGTATTTTGGTGGTGTTAACTTTTTGATTTTTATATTGTCTTTTGATCATTACCTTTTATTTTAAATGATTTGGATTATAAATTTTGATATATTTTTTTATTCCTCCTCTAGATGGATCTAAAGAACCAAACATGGGTGATAAAATTATTATCATTTGAAAACTTTGGACTTGGTTGATAATAAAGAGATATTAGAGAGCATGGTGTCTAAGAGTCTCATTTATTCATGTGAAATATAAGTGTTATTTTGACTTTGACCTTGTTTTATCCAAATTGTAATGAAATGAAAGTAGATTTAGAGGAATGAACATGAAACAATTAGAATTAGTTAAAATTGAAAAAATTATGATAATGTGAAAAAAGGATATAATGATAGATAGTATGATTCCTTATCATATGAATGTAAGTAAGTGTAGGGTAACATTCTAACATAGTTTTTTGTGAAATTTTTAGATACACAAGAAAAAGAATAAAGGTTGAGAATATGGGATCACAAACTTCTAACCATTTCTTAACATTCTAAAAAGAACACTCAATGTGCAAAAATATTTTGAAGAAATATGTAGATTTTATGAGAAGAGCCTAGTCCTATCCATGGCCTTACATTATAACTCATAAAATACAAACCCAAGTGGGTGTAAAATGGAAAAAATGGTATTTATGAGGAAAACTTGGTTTTATCCATGGTCTTGAATTGAAAATCACAAAAGAGAAATTCAAGTTGGTATAAAAAGCACTGGAAAATTAAAAACTTATATGAAAAATCAATGTATGAAAATAAAATATGTTCATGAGGAAAATCAGATCCTATCCATAATATTACAATTCAACTCACAAAGTTAAATAAACTAAAGGACCAAAGGAAGGAACTAAGGTTGGTGTAAAAGAGACTGTTGCAGAGTGTGAGATCTTTGGAGAAGTCTTGCATGAAGTGTTGGATAATATATAAAAGTATGATAAAAAGGTAAATATTCAAACAAAGATTTTTTTAAAAAATTACGCATTAGTGGGTTATTTAAAAACATGGCCTTCATTAGTCTATAGGTGATATGTATTAGTACCAAGAATGTCTTTCACTAAATATGGACCTAACCATTTTTGGCCATATTTACCTTCTTTATCATGGGTTTAGTCTAACTTAAGAACTAGATCACTAATGTTAAAACTGTAGACTTTAACCTTTTTATTATGTTATTTGGTGGTGTGAGCCTTGTATTGGCAGTTATGTTGAATAGTAGTTAGATGTTTTTCATCAAGAAATTTAGGGAATGAAGGCAAAATTCACGTAACTCTTCATCAGGAATGATACTATGAAGAGATATAAGTAAAGATGGGATTTCAACTTCTGATGGTATGATGCATTTACACAAATAGACTAGTGATAATGGTGTTACCCCAATGGTAGTAAGTATGCTGGTAAAATAGGTCTAAAGTGCATGATATAAGTGAAGATGCCAATTATTATAGGTTGTTTAGATGGTCTTTCACAAGATTTTATTGAAAATTTTATTAGTGGCCTCAATTTTTCCATTGCATTGTGGCTAAATTTTTGGAAAATTTTAACTTTAGCACATAACTCTCTCATGTCCTTATTTTTGAAATTAGCACCATTATAAGAAATGATAGTATGGGGAACTCAAAACTGATAAAAGATTTGGTTAAGGATAAATTTAGAGATAGTGGTTCCCATGACATTGAAAAGAGGCATTACATTTATGCATTTAGTAAAATATTCAGTAGCAGTGATGATAAAAATATGACCATCTTGTGACCAAAGTAATTTACCAACGAGATATAATACCCACATGGATAATAGCCAAAGAAACTTCATGATTTGGAGCTCAACTACTGGTGAATGTATTAGATCATCATGAAGTTGGCAAAGATTACACTTTTTGGCTTACCGAAATTGGTAGCATATTTTTCTATATTAGGCAAAAAATATCCCATATGTAAACATTTGCATGTTGTAGCATGTCTATTATAGTGACCATTGTAAATTCCCCCATGTGCTTGTTTAAGGAGAGGAGGAACCTCTTCTTGCATTGCATAGAAAATTAGGGTACCCTCTAAATTATTAAAATAAAGGGTGTTATATTGAAAGACATATTTAAAGGCTTATTTACATATTCTAGTATTTTCATGAGAATCCATGTCTAGAGGAAATGTTTGGTGTTAAATTAATTGAATGATGTTTTTATACCATGGGCTTTATAGAATAGTGACAACCTCAATATGATAAATGAGTGAATCCTATGATTAGATGGAAGAAAGAAATTTTATTATTTGGATAAGAAATTGGGAATCATTAAGTACTTGACTAGGATGAATTAAATATGTTGAAGAAGCAAGGGAATCAATGATAGAGTTATGATCTCTTGGAATTGGATCAATGGGTCAAGAAGCAAACTCTTTGTAAAGTATGGTTGTCATTTGATTATAAGAAACTATATTCTCATGTTTACACTGGTAATCTCCATTAAATTGGTACTAAACAAGTTGTGATTCACCCAAAGATATGATATATTTAAATCAAGTGTTGCTTTCATACCTAAAATGAGAGCTTCATATTCTACCATGTTATTAGTGACATCAAATGTTAGCTGAAATGCTAGAGGGATGATCTTACCATGAGGGTTAGTTAGAATACAACCTACCCTAGCTCCTTGGAGGCATTTGAAAACATCAAAGTGGATGGTCTATGTGTCTTTATGAAAATAAATGGTGTTTTTAGGAAATTATTTGATAACTACTATGGATTTAGTAGTATCGATAATGATATTGGTATCTTATTAATTATTTGCCTCTCAATTAGTAGTGAAATTATGGAAATATTATTGAAGGGATATATCTTGGTTAAGACCTTCAATATAAATAGCGTTATCATTATGGATATTATATTGAATGTGATTTATACTGGGTATGGGTGCCACTACAAGTTGATCAAAGATGACTTTCCCTTTGATATATTTTTATGATACAATTTCAAGGTCAAATTTCATCAAGAGGACCATCCATTTGCCAATTTTATCTCTATGTAGAAATGCTTTAGAGAATAAATTATTAAGTGGATTGTAGTGGAAAATGACATAAGTGGTTTTATAAATCATATAGTGATGAAGATTTTCAATTACAAAGTAGATATCAAGGCAATCACATTCTACTTTAGTATAATGTTTTTTGTAGTCAATAAGGCTTTGAATAATAGAGTAAATAGTGTATTCTCTTCTAGTAAAATCTTGTTGGGTAAAAATTTTCCCCAACTAATATGGGAGTATAAGAGGTGTAAATATTAAAGGACAATCACTGAAAAGTGGCCAGAGGGTGGGATGATGGAGTAAATACTATTTCATGTTGTCAAAATATTTTTTAAAAGGATTAGTCCATTATAGATCATTAGCCTTTTTGAGAAGGGAATTTATAGAGTAAATGTGTTAATCCATTTTTGGGATGAATTCTTAGATTTCCACAAGCTTACCAAGGAAAGTGCAAATGTTGAGAATGGAACAAGGAATGTGCATGTTTACTATAATGTTTATTTTGGTGGGATTGACATCAATACCAAGAGAGAGACTAGGAATCCTAGAATTTTACTAGATGTAATGCTAAAGATACACTTTTAGGGGTTTAGTCTAATTTTCTATTTAATTAATCAATTAAAAATGATAGTTAGATTAGTGAGATGTGTTGTGAGACTCTTTGATTTGTAAATGAGGTCATCAACATAGGTTTACATAATTTTGTGTATAACATCATGAGAATTTTGATTCATGGCATGTTGATAGGTGGGTATGGTGTGGCTAAAAGGCATTTTGACATAGCAATAGGTGCCCCATTCCATAGTAAATATTATTTTGTGATGGTATTAAATGGATATGTGAATTTGATTATAACCTAAAAAACCATCCATGAGTGAAAACATTTCGTATCCAAAATAGGAATATATGATGGCATCTATTGAAGCTAATGTAAAATTATCTTTTGGACATGTGAGGTTAAGATTGCAAAAATTGATGCATATATGAATGACCATGGTGACATTTTTATAAATAGGAATAATATTTAATACAAATTAGAAATATATAATAAGTTTAATAAACTTGGAATCAAAAATTTAAATAATTTTTTTATGGCATAGGGTGGAAATTCTATGTGGAAATTTTCATTATTTTTGTCAGATGGATTTTACATTTGGGTATGTGATGATGTTATGCACAATGATACTAGGGTCAATACCAAGCATGTCCTTATATGACTAAGTGAAGGCTTCATGATAATTATAAAATAATAGGCTAAAGTTATCATGATCAATTGTTATTAGGTATTTAAATAAAATTATGGGTCAAGGACATGAGGATGTTGTTAGAAACCCAAATAGCACCCTATTAAAGATAGATTTCTCATACTTGTTTCATATCTAGACAAACATTGGAATGGTCTAAGTATATGGTATGCCTATGGATAGAAAAAACCTCTAGTTGTGAGGATATATCCTATAAATATGTGAATTTATGATCAATTACTAAACATATTTGATGTTGGGATGAAAAGAGGAAGAAAGATTACTGAAAGAGAAATCTATGCTATGATGGTGATGCACCTGAATAGTGATTGATCCTCTATAAAATTTTAAAATTAGGCACACATATGAATCAAAATGGAATGATTTATCAATATTAATTCTTATAATAGACATAAACATTAGTTTTTCAAATTAAGGTTTGAAAATTGAAAGATGAGGAATGAAGGTCTCTAAAGACAAGGCATACTAACATTCTTCAACATAAGTTATGTTCTTAACTCTTTAGATGACCTATAAAGGATGAAATAATAGTATTAGCTGAGGAAGGACCTATAAAAGGAGATAATTATCACACTTATATTCAAATTAATAATAAAAAGTACACACTACAACCAATAATGAATCTACAATAACTTTCTTTATTGATTTCTAGTGCAAGTTAAACTTTTTGTATAGTTTCTCTATACCAGTTTGAGGGATCCTAAAAAATGGCCTAAATACCTAAATATATATCAAAATATAATAAATATATAAAATTTGGCATATATAAGATAAGGATAATCTAACTATATATTAACTTAAAGTCTAAGTTCAATTATAAAATGCAAATAATAGTCTTCAAGACTTGTCCTTATGTCTAGTGCCTTGCATGATCTTTACATGATATTTTAGCATTGAAAATAAGGTTTTGGGAAAATTTTATCTTATCTAATCTCATACTTTAGCATTAAATTCCGTTCTTTATTTATATAACTCTTGTGGAAGTGATTTATCTCATGATTGGAACTCAAGATGAGTTATGCATGTGTTTGAAGCAGTTGAAGTCTAGTTTACTCACCACAAGGCCTAGTTAAGCATATATATGACATCAGGGATAATTTTTTAATGATTTTTAATAGCTGAATATTCATGAAAACTCCAAATTATATTTCAAAAATAATCTTTTATGCCGTTCTCTTTACTTAATTTATTAAATAGGCCTATTAGGCCAAATTAGGCCTAGTATCCTAAATTTTTATGCTTGGTGGCCATTAAAAACTACATATAACCTTATAAAAATTAAAAAATAAAGATATTAAAAAATTCCTCATTTCATGAAAATAGTCCTCCTTAGCAAGCAACATCTACAAGTTAGTCAAACTAGTTGACTAGGCTAGCTTTTCCTTCATTTCCTGCAGATTGGCTATTTTGGATGAGATCCCAAGGGAAATTTTAGGAATATTAATGATCATATAATTATTTTCTGAAGAATAAAAAGTGTCAGTCTTTGATATCCATGGATTAGGATTCATTTAAACTACATTTTACCTCTCCTTTTATGTTTTTTCTATAAAAAATCTATATTCTACCAAATCCATACAACATATGTACAATCAATGACCATGGAAATGAATATATAATATTTTAATTCATTATATAGTTTATATTAAATATTTTTAAATGATTTTGGATGCATAATTCCTCAATTATCCACAAATAGGTTTGTTAGTGGGGTTTTGTAAGGGTTTAAGAGTGCTTTGGGCTCTTAACAATTGTTCATAAAGATTGGGACCTAAAAGCCTAAATTAATTCCACAAAATGTTAGTTTATTAGTCCCTATAACTCCCCAAAATTAATAATCTTCCCATGCAAAAGGTGTGTGCCATGGTGAGCATCTGAAATCTCTTCTCAGAGTGGAAAATAAGTTCTTTAAAAAATGTCTGGTGATCCTTGGCCAATATGATCAATTATAATAGTTCCCTAAGGCTATAAATTAACATAAATATATATTATTACATTATTATTATTTTCATGATGATTTGGAGTGCCCTCATTACCTTACTTTGGCTTCTAATACCCCCTTTTGATGGCCTTATTTTGTGTTGTTAAGAATAAACATAGGTGCCTACATAATTTCTTCAATATATTAACTTTATTATGAGTTAGTATGATATTATTTACTTTTTAAAACATAAATATATTTAATATGATAATTTGAAGTCATGATATAGGCTTGATCAAGCCATTATCAATCACCCTACAAAGAAACAACTCATTATCTTGACCTGCAGACCTATTTACTTATGTGAGTGACCCAAATTACCATTTTTTTATGGATTTATAATTGTTATTTAGGTATTTTAAGATCCCACATTTCTTATCAAATCCTTTTAATGTGAAATTACACTTTCTTCCTTTGCCTTATAGCTCAAAATTGACTCATTTTGCCTAGTTTGTATAATTAAGGTATTGCATTATGTGATAAGGTAATTTATGTGATAATTAGAGTTTATAATAATAAAAAATTCATTTAATGTCTCAAACATTCCATATGTATGAATAATTTATCTCCTTTATCCATCAGTTGGTTATGAGAGTTTTACAAGGGTTTTAGAGGTCTGGATCTTCTTAATGATTGTTCATAACATAGAGACATATAATGAGAAAACACTTACCATTAAAATGTATTATATTAACCCCCTAATAAATAGTGAAAATAATCATCTCCCATGTAAAAGGTACTTCAATATATCTATGTGGTGAAACTATCTTTGAGAGGTTGCCAAGACTATGTATGCAAGAAAGAAGCTTAAGAAATTCAAACAAAACAATATTTATTAATTTTATTCACTCCCATATCTTATATAATGTTCAAATTAACCTCTACCATGTCTCAATTTAAATAAAATGGATAAAATCTTCATTAAAGAGTCCAAAAAGAGGATTGTATGCCTTGAGGGTTTGGTACCTATCTGCTTGCTTTAGCCCTCAAAGGCATGGCTTTCATATATTTTTTAGTGTGATCACTCTTAAAAGGAAATTTAAATATTTTAAAAATATTAAAATTCTTTAAAATACCTTCTAATTAAGTTTTAATCTTTTTTTTCACTTGTATGCACCTTACAAAATTTTCATGCTCCAACTCTAACTATGATTAGACAAGTAGGTTATTGTGTAAAAAAAATTAATGGTTACACTCTTAAAATTACCTCATAAATATTATTTATATTTATATATATTAATTATGACAAACTCTACCAATTTTCATGCTTAAATGATGCATATTTTGGCCTTAACGCTCTTTTTACTAAAAGTTACCAATAGGTTACCTATATTTTCCTATCTCAAAACTAAGTTTCTCTCTTTTTACCTTGGTGTGTGATATAAAATGATGAATATTTATTATATTTATCATTTAAATCCTTTTTTAATTGGTTTCATCCTTTTTTTATTATCTTTCAAACTCATTCCACCTCTCTCAAACCCTATCTCCTCAAGAATTTGTTATGACTATGTACTAGACATTGTTGTAGGTGGTGTTTTGAAGTGTAGAGGTATTTGGTATACATATCATCAGTAATTTGTGCCTTTAATATCAATTAAGTGGTTTTAAAACTCCCCCTTATCCTTTCCTTGGCACCTTCACTCTCTTACAAGTTTCTAGGCCTTACATAATCCTTACTTAAAATAACTCTGTACAGGTCTATGTACATTGATTTTAATGAGTTGGCAGTGTTTTAGATCCTTACCAAGGTATAGATAATTTAAATTTTATCACTTTGAATTTATTAATACAATTAATAGGTTACTTGACTTAAATGATCTTAAGTTTTCACTTTGAGGGCATATGACTATGTTAGAGAGGAAATGGCATTGTATGGTTGTAGCTGATGCCTATAGTTGACCTTGATTGTAGTAGTGTTTGGAGTTACATTTATATCCTATTAATCTAATTATAATACATAATAACTATGAATAATTTATACTATCATGAAACTCTTATATACTATTATGGAAATCTCCCCTTCACACCCTTTGAAAATAGGCTTGAGCTCCATAAAAAGGTTGTAGGTGAGTGTTTTGAGGTGAACTTGACTATAGCAGTTGAGTGCTTGGAGACCATCATGATATATTTATGAATTAATATCATAATTATTCTCTCAAATATTCCTCTTTAACATGAAACTTCTTTAGAGACCACTGTTCCCTCATCTCTTTTACCATCTTGAAGAAAATCTTATGTTCTTGTGGTTGTAGGTAGACATTTTTGAAGTGATCGTGACTATAGCTCAATGTAGTATGAAGTTCATCACTAATAATAAATCTTAAAAAAACTTGAGACTCTTCATATTATATATCCCCTATGAACCTTGATAATCTATCAAGATCTTATTGTTTTAATGTTTTGACTATCAACATGTTTGATGAGTCCCTTAACCAATTGTAGGTGGTGGTTTCTTGTGATACATTTAGGGTTGAAAGTGATTATCACTCATATCTACCATGATAATGTGTTTTATGGTGAAAAAATATGTATTTATTTCCACACTTTCTCCTCCATATCACTATCTCATCTTCTTGGAAACAAACCTTCTTTTTCCTTTTCCCTAAACTTGATTGTGCTTGATTGAATATCCTTTGTATGAATTGTTGCAAGGTCTCTTGGTGATTTAGGGAGTTTGATAATAAGTAACAAGTTAAATATACTTTTATTATATAGTGATATATTAAAATTATATATAACCTATCATAATGTGTTTGAATATCCTTGAAGTCTTTTTAAGAGCATTGGCCACCTTCTATGCCTATGGCTATCTCTAAAGCTAACTATAGGTTTCTTGAATACTTTACTTGATGGTTCAAGACCTTAGATATATATTATACCTTAGCTACCTCATGAGATTACCTATCTCATATTTAATATGCACTTAGTTATCCCAAGTAGGTACCAAGGACATCAGATAGACCTAAAGCCTACCAAGACACTTAACCTTAGCATGTTTTGACTGGAAACCAAGCCTATATGTATCTCAAGGACACTTGATTGATTTATTAAAGGCTGAATCCTTGGATTATGATATGATTTATGTCATAATATTTAAAAATATCCCTTCACTTAATAGTTAACCTCAAATAATATATTAATATTATGATCAAACCTTAAAATATTATGTCCTTTATCACTGTAGATGACTATATAAGTCCATTGTATGGACTTTGACTACACTTGGCTTTGGGGAGGTCACCAATCATGGGTATGATTATTATACTTTAAATTAATGAATTATATGAGATGTTTAACACAAATATATTGAATAATATCTCTTCCAACCTATCCTTCTTTTGTTCTTTTATGTAATCTCTTGACTATTAGTGTATTGATGACTATAGGTTACCTTATTGGCTATAAGTGGCGCTTACATGGTGTCCATATCCTCTTATTCACAAATTATGATGGTTTATATCCCTTATATATTTATTATATTATATTCATGGAATTGAGATGAATGAAAGTGGTAAGGAGTGAATGGATGGTGTGAAAACATGATTGGAGGGTGGAAAGAAGCTTTACATAGTGAGAATGGTAGTGCTAAATAGTAAGAATGGAGATGAAACAACATGGGGTGATAAGAATACAATAGAAGTACTCCAAAACTATCTTGAAGGTTTAATTAAATCCTAATCATATATATTACCACATATATCAATTTGGAGACCATTGGAGGAGTATAAGAGGCTAAAAATAAAACCTAGGAATATGTTAAGAACCTTAACAAATGTAAAAGACCTTGACATTTACTAAACAAGGAATTTTGAGATGCTTGAGAACACAAATATGGGATTTTTATATGAATAATTTGAATAATATCTTGATAAATATTTCTTGGAAAACATAATAACATGAAAGATATACTTGCCAATAAGAAACCAAGAAATCTTGAAACCCTTTCGCTTTCCTAAACTATACAATTCTCCTTCACATGCTTATATACTATAGATTTGAATTAATTTTTATTATTTAGCTCTATTTTTCCCTCACAAAATTTTAATATAACTAATTTATACCATTTAAGGGTGAGTCATGTCCCTAAGAAGCCCTATAAATTTTAATTTTCTTGATATGATACCCTAATGAGGAGAAATTATAGAGAACTGACTACCTTCTTGGATGTAAGAATGTTGATGTATGCCTTGAATTTAAAGGGATGGTTAATTAAGAAGATATTACAAATTTTATAATGACTTTATCCATCTAAAATGTCTCTAAGCATTCTTTCTTTGGCCAAAATTTTAGACTTAGATTTTCTCTCTCATGGTTGTACCACCTGCAACCCTGAAGGGCTCTCCATATGTGGAAAAAAGTAAGGTGACTATAAGGAAATATTTTGAGACTATTTTGATTATCTATACCTGAAATATTTTCGAAAACCTTGATATTCCATCTCCTCCTATTCATGGCCTTAGTTGTATGAAAAATCCATATAATTTCATACTTCTCCATGTAAAATGCATGAAATATGACCTTTATTTGCTTTATATTCACACTTAAATACTTCCACCACCAAAATTATATCATGGAGAGGAAACCACTAGTTAATAATCATCTTAGGACAAGTATTATACTTTTAACATGTTTTTGGGGGCCAAAATTAGCACGTGTGAGCTCAAAAAAGACTCTTTTCACACTTAAACTTGCCTTAAGTGACTTTTTCCACATATGAAACTTTATGACTAATGTAAATAATATACATTAATGTTTTAAAAGTTTTTTTGAATTAATGTCCTTTTTTACCATATTTTACATTTAAATACCAGAATTTTTCCTTTTAGGCAAAATAAGCATAGTTTTACAAAGGACGACTAACATTTAATGTCATAGCCTCTTAAAAGGTCTCAAATGGAATTTTTATGAATTTATATCACATTTTTAAATTTATATCTCATTTAATACCTTCTATATACCTAATTATGCTTTAAAACTTCATGATAAGTCATAAACTATCCTCCTTTTTCCATCATCCTTAGAGCACTTTAAGATCACATAACCACTTGAAACTCTATCAAAACCTCAAAATGACACTTGACACTATGAACATGACATTGAACAACTCACTCTTAACTTGGAAAATAAGACACTATGATGACCATGAAATTTTTTTAATTGCAGGGGTTAGAATTTGGCCTTGATGTGCCAAATTACCAACAAGCATACCATATTCTATTCATGTAGTTTATTCAATGAGCAGAGCATTTCCATCTCTAAAATTATAAGGATAATTATAAATATGATAAATAGGATTTATTTTTTGGTCTATGCTAGAAATGAAGTTATTAAAATGAGGAGATTTTCATTTGAAATTTCCAAGTTTATGATGTTGTCATGGAAGTTAAGGTTCTCTAGTATGGAGTAACTCAAGTATAGCTTCATCACTTGGAATCATGGGTAAGGGTCCATAGTATCCCACCTATACTTAAATATCAATTATTTTATTAACATGGTGATCATATTTAGATTATACATGTCATCCATATGTTTCATTATCATCAAAGGTAATTTTTTGTGTAGGTGGAATTATTGATGAAGGTTGCATAGAGTCAATTGGATTGATTATAGGTGTTTTATGTTGTGTTTTATATGGAAATATAGTTGAAGAGAGGGGGATATCCTTAGTGGTATCTATATAATTATTTGTAGGAAGGAGATTTTTTAGATTTATTGGTGATATATAAGGTATAGAAGGTTATGGAAGTTCCAAATTTTTGAGAGGTAAGATTTGTTCAACAAACCAAGGGATATCAAGAAGTGGGGGATTAATTGGAGATAAATAACCTTAAGTTATAACTAATTATCCATTGAAATGATATGAACATTGTAGTTAAAAAAATGTATTCTGGCTAAGTTTTATTGATATTTTTGTACATCCAAGTCTTATGATTGAGGTTGAGACATGATGTATTCATAATCATAGGTGTGAGAGATAGTATATATTATATTTATAGAGGAACATCAAAAGGAGATACACCTAAATCACTAAATTTTCAAGGTGACACAATTAAAATGTCTTGAAATAACCTGGACACTACATATTCACTGCATGCAAAATAATATTCTATGTAAGACACTCATGTAATTTACATGAAGGAGGAAGTTTAGTGATCTCATCGACAAGAAGGATGGTATGATCATGTGGTAACAAAGAAAGAGGAGCCACTCTAAAATATAAGGAGGTAAATTATTAGTATTTCAAGTTTTTTCAAGTCATTTGGGTGATCATCATCAAAATCAGTAAGAGTGACCTATAAATCTAGATTCATGATAATGAAATCAAGTATAGGTGTATTTATAATTCATGGAATGGTTGGAATATAATACTGAGATTTAAGGTTGGGTAGATAAACACTCCATGGATTAGGATTAGCTTCATATTTAAAACATTAATTATTATGGATAAATTTGATACATTGGCTACCTGAGGAGGAAATATCCCTCATGCGGTGTGTCCATGGGTGACCTATGATTATATTATAGGATAATGTTAAGTCAAGCACCATGAGCTTATTACATATGTCCTTAGGTCCAATAGTGAGAGGGAACCAAACACAACTAACTAGTTTTTGATTTATCTTATCAAATCCATAACATGTGAGATGATTTTTCTTGATGTGATATTTGTTATACCTAAGTTATTAAATTAGCCAAATGGATGTAACATTAATTCTTAACCCTTTGGCTACTAAGACGTTTCAAATAAGGGTGGTATTAATTGAAATTTTAATGAAGAGAGGTGGGTCGTCAACTTAGAAAAGAATTTTTTCATTGATCATATCTTCATCAAGGAATTCTATGGAAGTTTTAGAAGGATAAATAATTTTGATAATGTGTACTTCTATCGATGTAAGGTCTTGAATAGGTTGTTCTACTATGAGGGGAAGAGGTTTTTCAATTTCTTGTAAATATTGCATTAAGAATTTATGGTTGATTTAACCTTTTAGATTTTTACTATGTAAAACATATGTTTAGATTAAAGGGATGGGATGTCTAAATGAGTCAAATAAATATGCAATAATTAAGTGTTGATTTATTATAGGATTTGACTTCTTATGAATTTTTAAAAATATAAATAAATAGGCATGAATAAAAACTTATTTGAAAATTGACTATCGTGGATGATTTGGGTTATGAAACTTGAGATCTAGGCAACTCTGAGTGTTTTCAATAGGATTTTGTTGTTCATCTACTCACTAGAGATTAGGATCTAATATGCACAATATCATCATGTTTATGTATTGTCCTTCACATGTTAGTAGTGTCGCCTTTGTAGGACTATTCCTATTTTCCATGATAACTTGTCCTTATGTTTGTAGGTCATGTTCCTTTATGCATGAAACCTGAAACTCTATGTTGTGCCTATAAAACATTTTTTAGTGTGTGAACCCTAATCATCCTTGAAATTTTGGAATGATAAATAATTATGTGTTCATTAGCAATATGAATTGGGCATTCTTAACACCCCACTGTGAAGAATGTTTCTTATATACCAATACTTTGAAGAAGTATCAATCCCAATGCATTTCTTCCACCTATTGCTTGATAAAACTGCAAGTGAATGCTAGAATAAAAGTGGTCTTAGATTCCTTGAATGTTCTTGAATTTGAAATTTTTGAAATTTGGGCTTAGGGATATTGGAGATGGTAGTATGCAGAAGTAAGGAAAAATAGGGATCAAACACCTTGATTTTTCTCAACTTTTTATTTAGTTTGAATAGATTTTTGTATCTATTTTCCATCTAGTGAATGGAAGTGAATTAGACTTATATTTATAAGGTTATTTTTCTCATCAAAATAAGAAAATTTTATTAGACCAACCTTAGGTGGGGTACATATTTGAAAAGTTATCTATTGGGAAGAGCTAGGGCTAAGGATAGTAGTGCCCAATTGGGGGCAATGGCAGCATGTGGCTTTAGTGTCCCATATGTGGCTCTAATGTATTATTGTTAGAATATTGATAAAATTAGATTAGGATCTAAAATTATAGTTTATGACTATGTTTTGATTGGCTAAATGTGATTGTGGTCTACTCAATGATTGGAAAAGTGAGTCAAAAGCTCTAGAATAGGTCTACAGCTAATCAAGGAATAGGGTAAATAAAGTGACACTCTTATCATCCAATTACCAATTTTAGGTGATTAAATTTTCCCCCCATTTATGATAATAATACAATAAATAAAAATGACTAGTATAAAGGGGAAAAAAATCTACCTAGACTTACCTTGGAAGTAAAGCCCACGTAGCTGAGTTTGAGTATGTGAATCTAGGTATGCATATGTATAACATGATGCAAAGTAATATCCTAAAATGAAACATGCAAAAATCAGTCCTTACTTAAGACATGATCAAAAGTAAAAGACTATGTTGAAATGAATTATCTGAGTAAAGAAAGAGGAAAGGAATGAATACACCTTGTTGGATACATGAACCAATGCATGAAAATGGTGATGACCTATTTGTGTGAGTGTATATAGTAATCATATCATTGAATAACTTAGATTAAGATGATATATTACTTAATCCTCATATAGGTGGCTTAGGAACTCAATCCAAATTTGACTCCATCATTGCGCACCCTTACTAGGTGGATTTTGATCTCTATGAATAGCTTGGATAAGACTATAAATGTGTCTAACCCTCTCATGTAGGTGGCTTAATAACTCAATTAGGATATGAATCCATCGTTTCCCATGTTTGTGAAGTAGATGCTTTTATAAGTTTACTATACAAAGTATTTAAAGTATCTAGTTGAGTAAATCTAACTTTGCATTTGTCTCTATGGTTACTTGGGTAGATTATGAAGCTCTAGGCCACTTTATAATGCCAACCACTATAGATGGAGTAAGGCATGAATATGGTGACAACCTAGAATGTGATAGAAAATATATATAATGTAGAGAATGACATTTATTTTTCTATTCCATCTAATCAAGCTATCTATAACCAAGTATATGGAAACTAATATGTCGCATACATGCCCCCAATATGGTATCTAGGTATAATGAATCTAAATTCATTATGTAATAGCTAGATATGTGTAACTAAACTAAATGTGGGAGTGATCATGTCATACATGATGCCCCCAAATCTAAATAATATGTATGAAACTATGATGAAATGAATATATCTAAGATAAATTTGAAATAACTACCAAACCTATGATTGCATCTATGAAAATCTATATTATACTTAGTGTACTAGTCTAAATGATCCATATTGTCCCAAAGTTGGGGCTACTGGACAGTAGTGCCTTGTAATGGAAAAAAACACCCTATGGTTATAGTGTCCTAGTCTAGGCATTAATGTCTACCTAGTCTAAATTTTAAGTAATTTGAAATAAATTCTAAGTCTCTATTTTGTTCTGTGTTTGCCCTAAGTTTGATGTTTAAAACTGAACTTGTGTGCTGAAATGTATCTATGAATAGTAATGTAGGAACCTAATCTCTATGAAAAAACCCTACAGATTCACCCTATTTTGAGTGTAGTTGGGAAATATATGTAATAATTGACCTCTAAAGAAATAGCTTTGTAAAATGTGTTAGTTGGAGCATGTGCATGATATTATAATATAATATAAAAACATAACATCAAAATGTAAATGTAGTTAAGCATCAATAGGTAATGAAAGATGTATGTTATAATCTATCATTACACAAGGGTGTCAATATAGATGTAATAAATTTATAACAATAAATTTGAGTAACTACCCAGGTGGATGGGGTATGATGTCCATCAAGGCTCCCAAGTAGGAAGGGTAGATGCATGAGGTCCGTCAAAGCATTGAAAATTTGTGTGTGTGTGTGTGTGTGTGTGTGTGCATGTGTGTGTGTGTGTGTGTGTGTGTGTGTGTGGGTGTGTGTGTGTGTGTGTGTGTGTGTGTGTGTGTGTGTGTGTGTGTGTGTGTGTGTGTGTGTGTGAGAGAGAGAGAGAGAGAGAGAGAGAGAGAGAGAGAGAGAGAGAGAGAGAGAGAGAGAGAGAGAGAGAGAGAGAGAGAGAGAGAGAGAGAGAGAGAGAGAGAGAGAGAATGTAACAAGCAAATACAAGTGTCATGGTATAAAAGCATACAAGGAAGAAAACATATAAACACATGAGGCATGCAAAATATAGTCTAAGAGGACATAATATAAGGGACATGGGAAAATATCACTAAATCTAAGAATGAAAACATATAAGGACATGTTCAAAAGTCCACATATGTAAGCAACAAGAAATTTGTCATAGATCCACATATAAGTACATGTTCAGATGTATGCATATATAAGTAGGAAAAATCACACACAATGTACATATGGTCACATGTTTGAGGCATACAAATATAGAAGTGGTGTAGATCCAAAGAAGAATGGCATATTAAAATTTCCTTGAATATGGAAGAAGCATAAGAACATAATCAAGTCTAATCTAGGAACTATAAATGAAAGCATGTATAACTATGTAATACAAATATATGTATATGCTAAGATGCATATATACTGAGTCTAACTAGTAATAGTTGGAAAAAAATCTAACCAATGAGGAGAAATGACCAATATTTATATAAATTAATGTGTAAACTAGAATATATAGTTTATAAAGATAAAACTAGGTTATAAAAACTATGTAGGATATGACCCTAATGGGTAGATGTATCAAAATAAACTTAGATTGATGTAACTGCCTCCAATAGGTAGATGATAACTAGTTTAGATTAGTGTAGTGGACCAAAGTCCTATCTAGAATATATAAGCACTCAACAAGATTAAGTAAATCATAGATGTATGATAAAACTAACTATACTAGGATAGCTATCAATAGGAAATATCTAGAAAGTATAATAAATGTAAAACATATCAATGCATACAATCTATAAAATTTTGTGTTTTTGAAATATTTGAATGTTTTCATATTTTGGCATGTTATATTATTTTTCTGTTTTTTGAGTATAATGTATGTACAAGTAAATGAAAATAAACTATATACAAGTAGTGAGAGAGAGAAGGAAGTATATATAAGACTAGGAACCATAATAACTAATGACTCTCATGGGAGACTCACTATCATTGTGTCCTGTGATGAAATTAGGAGTGATAATATCATGTAGTGTGATTTATGTGTTGTAGTTAAACATTGTTGCAGTAGGAATCTTAGTATCATTCATCATTGGAATCATAATAACGTGGTATGTTGGAGGGAAATACCTTATGCTATGTAGTTAACCATTTTGAATTATGTTTTAGCATATCGATTGTCATTTTTTCCCTTGAAACTATGATTATTGTAGACATATGGTGTTGTGGGGTATCTTTTGCTAAAAATCCTTATTTGAGAATGTTTGTTGGATGAACATGATTATGAATTTGAAACTTAAGATCTTTCTCTTTCTATAACATGTCCTAAGTAATTGGATGTTTTAGCTTGATAAACTATATTTGTGACTAATGTGCCTAAGGATTTTCAATAAACCCCAAAATTTGTTGACCAATATTATCAACTACTAAAATAGGAGAAGTGATGTCTTGGGCCTATTTTTCCAAACCTTGACCATGATAATCATACTATTGTAGATAGTTTTGACCAAACCCATACCATATTGAAAATTTGACCTCATTTTGGAGAGGTAGATTTGCTTGATTTATCTATGTTTATTATATTATTTCTTGTTATGATTGTGATTTTAGAACCTTTTATCGGTCTAAGTTATGTTTTGATAACCATTTTTGTATTATTTTTGAATTTGACCCTTTTATAATTGGTAGACATGTTAATGTATGTTATTTGGATGAAGTGTCACTATGTGAGTCATCTGTATCCATGATCTATTTTATTTTACTTTTCAATGATAAATATTAATTGGTGTGGTGCCCATGCATTCTATGATATGCACAAAATTATATGGATCTCCTCATTTGGTGTAGAGGAGGTAGGTTAATCAACTTAAATTTAATAATTTCCCTTAGTGTCTCACTAGAAATTTTATTTGACCTTTGAATGTTTTTCAAATCACTAGTTGTATATGTATGTTGTTCTGATTTCATGTTCTGATATGTAAAATTATTTTCTATAAATTGACTAATTGAAGATATATACACATGATTTACACTATTTTGCCTTGGAGGCCTTTGTCTTGTAAATTGATTTTCTAATTTTGTAACATTTTCATGTAATAATTGATTCTGATTTTATAAACCTTAAATTATATTATTCATACTTATAATTTGATCACCTAGAATCTCGTAAGTGCACACCCTAACTATTTCTAATTGAACATGTAGGCACATACCCTATAGGGAAGAGGTGTGAATATGATGAGTAGGGGGACTAGTGACATTGGTACAGGCTAATTCATCTCATGGAGAAGTGATATCATTTACCTAGTTAGAGGGAAAGTAGCTATCACCCTCATGGTGATGAGGAGGAGAAAAAGATTCATTCCTATGTATAAGATATGACATTGAAACTTGAAACATAGTTGTTAGCTTATGTGTTAAATCCTGTATGTGTATATGGGTTTGTTTTTTAATGGAATTCCACATAGGAGAAAGATAACATGGTATGAGATATGACATATATTTCAATCAATATAAATATTTATCTATACATGTGTTTATGTCTTTTTTGAGTTCATTCTGAATTAAAGGGAATAAGCATGTAAATGAAAATATGAAAATTTGTAAAAAAAAGTGATTAATTTATTATGTCATTATGATCATGATGATATGTATTAGAATATATATGAATCTAGAAATTAAGTATATATAGAAAAATGATATAGACCTAAGTGTGTCTAGGGTTAGGGTTTTTCGAATTTAGGGTTTCTTTGAAATAATTTAAATTATATTCAAATAAATTGAAAATATAATATGAAACTGATTTAGTTTATCTATGTTGTCTAAAAAAATTAGAAAATAAGAAGTGCATAGCCCCGATTTATTGCACAAAATTTAGATTAATGAAAGCTAGGGTTTTAATCAATATTAGAAGTAAGATGGGTTCACCAAATGATTTAACCTTTTAAGGTTTTACTATGAAAATCCTATGTTTATATTAAAGGGATGAGATGTATAAATTAGTAAAATAAATATGAAATAATGAAGTATTGATTTTTTATAGCATTTGAGCTCTTTTGACTTTCTTAAAATAGCAATAAATAGGCATAAATAAAGACTTATCTAAAAACTAACTATCACAAATGATTTGGGTAGTTATAAGTTTCATCAATAAGATTCTAGTGTCCTTCTACTCATCAAATAGTAGAGGCCTTTATGGATAATAGTGTCATGTCTATGTAGTGTCCTTCAAGTGGTGGTAGTGTCCCTTTTGTGAAACTATTCTTATTTTCTGTGAGCTCCTACACCTATGTTTGTAGGTATTGTTCCTGCATGTACAAAAATTGGAGTTTTGTGTTGTGATTATAAAACCCTATTTAGTGTGAAAAACCTAATCCTCTTTGTAACACCCTATTATGAAGAGAGTTACCTGCATAACAATACTTTAAATAAGGATCAAGCCTAACATAGTTTTCCCACCTCGTGGTTGATCCAAGTTCAAGTGAATTCTATAATAAGAGTGGGATTAGATGCTTAAGTTTTTAAATGTTTTAAAATTGGGCTTAGGGCTATTGTAGATGGTATTATGCATAAGTATAGTAGAATATGGATCAAATGCCTTGATTTTTCTTAACTTTATCTTTGGTTTGAATAGCTTTTTGCATCTACTTTCCATCTAATGAAAATAGGTAAATTAGACTTCTATTTATAGGGTTCAATTTCTTTTTTAGGTAAGAAAATTTCATTTGGACAACCTTAAGAGGGGCATACATTTGAAAAAGTATCCACTAGAAAGATCTAGGGCTAAAGATAGTAACACCTAATTGGAGAGATTAGTACCATATGGTTGTAGTGTCCCAAATGTGGTGCTTATGTCCTATTGGAATACTATTGAGCATGTTGGATTGGGATCTAAGATTATAGTTTTGTGAATGTGTTTTGACTAGATGAAGGTGATTATGATCTACTTAATGACTGGAAAAGTGAGTCTAAGGCTCTAGAATGGGTTTAGGGCTAATCGAGGATTAAGGTAACTCAAGTGATACTCTTATCATCCAACTACCACTTTTAGGTGATTACAACAATGATATGGAGAAGTATGAAATAACTCCATAAGAGGTATTTTACAAGGCATAGAGTTAAGTTCCTCTAATAAATTTTAATGAGATTTTGAAGATGAATAAATAACATGAGACTTGGAGGGTAAAATGTTTTTAGTATGAAGAAAAGTAATTTGAGTTTCATATTTTAGAAGTGTTTCCTCATTCATGTCATAAGGTATGTTAGTGGTAGTGGTGTCTTTGATAATTTGTTCTTCAAGTGATGGTTTCTTTCTATTTGTGATAATATGTTTGTGGGTGGGTTTACATTGATAATTGACTTTAGCTACATTCATGTATTGAGAATTGGTATAGTATTGGTCATAATCTATGTCAATTACATAGATATCCTTATTTGAATGTTGTGAGTTGGAGGTAGAAATAATTTTTGGGTTGCTATATAAAAAAGTCTTAAAAGCTTGTTTATTTTGAGAGGTATTAACATAATCATGATGATGAATTTTGATCATATCATCATTATTGAATGTATCTCCTAACATAAAAGAAATAGTAAATTTGGCAAGCCCATGACATATTTCATGGAAATTATTGACATTGGCATGAAACTCGAAAAAATTGTTAAGATCATACCATGTAGGTGGATTATTATCATAAGTAAATGGTTTAGAATGTACTAAAAGTTGTTTCGTTTATTAATAGTTAGGGGTTTATGGTAAACTTGGTGATTATTTATTTTGGCTACTCTTAGTTTTGTCTAAGGAGGATTACCGTTGATTGCAATGGTGGATTTTTGGAAAGATCCCTTGATGGTTTTAATTTTAGACTCAAATTGTTTCATAATAAATTCTTGTCACTTATCTTAATCGATAACATTGTTTATAGTTTGGGGAGCAAAACTTCAAACCTTGTATTGAATGGAAGGTGTTAAGATAGTTATGAAGATTTTAAATAATTTATCATCAGTCATGTGATTGGCTTTGTGAGCCAAAGATTTCCCATGTTTAAAGAAATCATGACCTGATTGAGAAGGGGATTGTTTATCATTAAATAAATAGTTAAGATAATTTTAATGAAGATCATTGTGTTGAAATTCTTTAAATAAAGGTTTGATTAAATTATCAAGTTTCCATATATAATGTTGGGGAAATTGATTATACCATTCTAATGCATCACTTGTCAATGTTTTGACTAAAATTTTGGTAGTGGTAAACGTATTAGTTTGAATTCATTCTTTATAAAGCTAACCAAATGCTTTAAGGAAATATGCAAGGTCTTTAGTCCTAGGATGAATGTATCCTATAAAATTTCTAAAACTTTAAGAGGGGATTGATTTGTTGCTTTGATAGATTCTAGATTGCTCTTTTAGATCTACACAAATGGATTTCATTTTTTTGGTGGCCATTGTTAACTAGTGGTATGGAAATTTATCCTTGTGTAAAATTATTTTTTATTATGGCTTTTTATAATTTAATTGATCAAAATAAGATCTTTAAATCAAAAACATGGAAAATGGAAAACCATCTTATATTATTAAAACCATGGTTTTTGAATTTTAATCCTTTAACTAAAAATCTCTCTATCTGACCAATTTGGGTAAGGCTGTCATATCTCCCTCTCCAATTTTTGAATAAATTTGGTCTCAACACTATTGGTAATGCTTTGGGGAAGTTGCTAGAAATTGACGCATCCTCACTAGATTATTCCTAGACAACCTATGCTAGAATGTTGGTTTGTTTAGATATTTTGAAAGATTTAGCAAAGAAGATTGAATTAAATGTTGAAGAGAGGTGTTGGTCTCAAACCATTGATTTTGAAAAAATTCCTTTTAGATGTATAAATTGCTTTCAATTGGGTCATGTTTCAACTTGATGTCCCAAATCTAAGAGTAAATTAGTGTCATCCTGGGGGAAGGAAGTCAAAGAAGAGATTTTGACAGTGAATCCTGTAAGTAACAATGAATAATATTTTGGTAAATTAGTAGAGTTTTCATCAAAAAAGATTTCAAAGAATAGTAAAATATCATTGTTGCTTTCCTTTCTGAATGCTAAGATCAATGGATCTAGTATGAAGAGTGATAGGGTCCTGAATAGTAAGAATAAAGCAGATAAAGGTAATGATGAAAAAGTAGGTGATGTGGAAGGCTAGGTTTCAGCTAAAATGAGTAATCAAGAATAATGGTAAATAGTTATAAAAATAAAAAAGGATGTACTTTTCCAAAATCTCTTAAAAGGACTATGAGTTCTTAGAGATGATGGAAGAGGACTGGGTAGTAATTCATGAATTTATGTTTTGAAACTTTTTTTTTAATAAAAGGGTAAAAACTTTATTGAAAATTAGAAAAGAACATTACAAAACATCAAAGGGCTAGGGCCCTAAGAACTAGTCAAACCAAGCTTGAAACACCTTTATCCTTCACCAATATCATTCTCATCCTCATCTAGAATCCTCTCCAATTCATGTCAGAGCTCATGGGGAACCTGCTCCCACTCATCAATCTTCCATCCATCTAACTGCTCAGAGGCCCACTTAGCCAAACAATCTGATGCCTTATTCCACTCCCTTGGGATATGGAAAAAGGACACCATTTCCATCAAAGAACTCATCTACAAAATATGTTACACTATCATAGCCACCTACCAACTAACATCAGATACCTTCTATTTATTCAGCACATTAATCAAAACTTGTGAGTCAGACTCACAAATAACCTTGTGCCATCCCAAAACATAAGCCCTCTCCAAAGTGTAGAGGATCACCAAACCTTCCATAAGGTTGTTAGTCTATACTCCATGAATAGAAAAGAAAAAAAAACCACTAATCCAAAAAAGTCCCTGCCAGCCCCACCAATGCCAGTAGGGCCAAGATTTTCTCTTGAAGAGCCATCAGTATTGAGCTTTAGAATGCTAACCGAAGGGGGTATCCAACTCTCCTCCCTTTAAACTTTCTTATAAACCCACCTTCCTCTCCCAACACAAGCAGAAGCTAGAGATAACCATTGAATACCCAATCTATCGTCTAACTTAGCATCCCCTTTCACCAAATGGAACACCACATCACACTTAGCTTCCACTGTCTCCTGAATCATACCCATAATTTTGTGCCAAACTTGTTGAATCAAAAAATTCTCTCCTCAAAATATTCTTTGATTTCATTCCAACTAAATCTACCAAAGTATGAATGAAGGCCCAACATACCACACATCTTGTAAGAAAGAGGCCATTGAAGGGGGTCTCCCCAAACTATTCCAAAAATCCTCTAGGGAGGACACATGAACACAAGGTCTTTTTCAGACCTCCCACCAAAAATACCAAAGCTACTGAGTCATGGGACACTAAAAAAACAAGTGGGAGGAATCCCCCTCTCCACATCTGCACCACACACACATACAATGACCCTAAAAATCTCTCTTCTAAAGCTTATCCCATGTCAAGCACCTATTCCAAGCCAAATTCCATATAAATCAATTACACTTCAGCCAAGAAAGCTTATTCCACACTTTCTTCCACCAGTGAACCTCCACCCCATCTAGCTATTGAAATAACAAAACCTAAAATCTAGAAGTAATAGTATAGACACTCTTAGGATTAGGAGACCAAGAAAGGACATCCCTTCCTTGGAAGGAGCTACAACACCTATGATAAAGGATTTATGAAGCTCAACACACTCCTCCTCCATACCAAAATAGGCCACTCATTAGGTTTCTTCCATCTCACCACCACCAGCTGTCCATGACATGAAAAGGACTTAAAGTCACTCACCCTTGACCATCCTACCTCATAGAACCTCTGGCATAGATTTACCAAATTAGGGAACTGAGACACAATGGGAGGAAAACCATCCCAAGAATCAAACTAAAAATGAGCTTTAGTCCCTCCTTTACAAACCAAAAATAAACCCCCCTTAATAAGAGTAGCACCTTTCTTGAGTGTACTCCAAATCACTAAGCTTTTCTGCACTAGGGGATAATGAGGGATATCAATTTGAGGGACCCCAGAGAAGTATTTTTGAGTTAATACCCTAGCACAAATCCCATCCTACTCCACACACCACTACCAATACAATTTAGCAGCCAATGCCATCCTTGACAGTGATGACTTCCTTAACCCAAGGCCACCAAACTATTTTGGGCTAAAAATAACGTCCCATTTGACAAGGCTCCATTTAGAGGATAGTAAGCTACTAGCCCATAAAAACTATCTTTCTAAGGAATCCAACTCCTTATCAAAGCCCATAGGAGCCACTTGAATCATACATCTATAAATGGGGAGAGCCTGCACCATAGATTTGAGCAGTTAAACATGACCGCGAAGGACAACCAATGATGGGTCTAATGATTAAATTTCACATGAAATTTATCCAACATATTCTACCAAGACTCCCTGGGAAGTCTTCCAAGAGAGATGGGAATACCAAGATAGGTCAAAGGGAGCACCCCAATCTAAAATCTCAAGATATGAGCCATTCTCCTCTGAATGGAGCCTGGAGTATTAAAAAAAAGATGGAAGACTTATCTTCATTAATCAATTAGCTCAAGGTGACAATATAAACATCCAACACCTTACATATATTACAAGCTTCCCTAAATTTAGCCATACCCATCAAAGTAGTGTCATCCACAAACTACAAGTGAGTTTGTGGAGGTAGCTCCCCTCCCCACCCCAACCCTTGAATGACACCTAACTCCACATTCCTTTTTATCAATCATCCTAGACCCTCAACAAGAAGAAGAAACAAGGAGAGAGGGGGTCACCCTCTTGTAGACCCTAAGAGGCACCAAAGAGCTCAGAGTGTTCACCATTTATTAACACATAGAAGGATACCTAAGTAACACAACTCATAACCTAATAAATCCACTCATCCCCAAAACCAAAAGCACCTAGGACCTTCTAAAGGAAGGACCATCAAACGTGATCATAATCCTTAGCCATATCAAGCTTGATAAACATTGCCTTATCTTTAGAGTTGGCCATAGAGTGAATGGTTTTAGTTGTAATAACAATCCCATCTAGAATCTGACATCCCACCACAAAACCACTCTGTTCTTCAAAAATCAACACTTTAAGCCACATTTTCAACCTATCAGTAGTTAACTTAGATAAAATTTTATAAATCACATTGCAAAGAGAGATAAGCTAAATTGACTTAACCTATCCACCCGCTCACACTTTGGGATGAGAGGAAGGAAGGTAGAATTCAAGGCCTATAGCATCTGTTTATTCTTATGAGACTCTTGAAAAACTGCCAACAAGTCCAACTTGATAATCTCCCATAATTCTTGAAAGAATTCAATTGGGAAACCATCAAGGCCAGGAGCTTTCCCCTCTTCATTTGAAACACAATCCCCTATAGCTCCTCAATCGTGATATTACTCATAAGCTACTCAATCATCTCCCTAGAAACTAAAGAAGGGATACAAGAAAGAACCTAAGCTTCTTCATCAAAACCCCCTTGCAAGTCCTCTCTAAATAATGAAGTAAAATATTTCTTAGTTTCCCACGTAATTACATGGAAAGAAGAAAGAGTTTAACCCCTATCATTCACCATAGTAGAAATAGAATTTCCCTGTCTCCTAGCTTTCATCGAGTTGAAGAAACAAGCAGTATTTTTATCTCCCTCTTAAAGCCACTCAATTTGAGCCTTTTGTTTCCAAAGGACCTCCTCTCGTAGCTTCCACTCTTCCAGTGCTTTCAAAGACCTAGTCTCTTCCCACAGTAGGTCCTCATTCATTCCATCCTCTCTGATTAGCCTTGTGATACCATCTAACTTAGCTTGTGCAGAAGTCTTCTCATTGAAAATGTTTCCAAGTCACTAACAATTCCAATGTTTAAGTTGATACTTGACATATTAAAGTAACTTATAAAAAGTATACATTGTTGTACCATAAGTAGCTCTACCATACCTCCACCACTCAGCAATATATTCATTGAGAGATGAGTCATGAAACCACATTAGCTAGAACTTGAAAGTAGGAGATTGAGGTACTCAAGCTAAGGAAATATCTAGCTTGATAGGCCAATGATTTGAGCCCCTCCAATCCAAAAAATTTGATCTAGAACACCATAGTCCACCAACCCAATATCAAGGAACCAAAAAGTGGTCAAGTCATTCTGTAATGTAGTTATTCCCAATCCTCTAATTATTCCAAGTAAACTGGCCATTAATGGGCTTGATATCCACAAGATTTAAAACTAAGATATTATCCTAAAGTAGCATCATAGAAGGATCCAACCTCATAATACCACCCCTCTTCTCAGCCAACTCAGAAATAGCATTGAAATCTCTAGCCATTATCCACAGATGGAAAGGAGCCATGCTTCAGACAAACCAGATATGGGACCACAAAAGTTGTTTACCTTGAAGATCAATAGGTGCATAGATATTGGAGAAGAGAACCATCTCCCGCATCTCAACATAAGATGTAATCATAGAGATAGAAGGCTACAAGGATACCCACCAAAGAGGGCAGATCTTTTGAGGATTCAATAAACAAGCCACTCCCCCTATAGACCCTTGAGCACCAATACACTAGCACTCTCCACACCCCCCCCCCCCCCCCAAAGCTTAGGCACTAAACCAAACAATCCCTCCACTGATACTTTAGTCTCTTGCAAGAAAAGAACATTAGGAGATTGACTTCTAACCAAATCTTGAATAGCTTTTTGTCTAGGGCCATTATTCAAGCCCCTTACATTCTAAGATAGAATGATCATTTCAAGGGGGTTAAAAAATAATAATCAAGAGTCTTAATAAACCCTGACTCTACTTAAGTTTCCCCAATTAATTTAATCTTTTCCAAATCTTTTCTTCTACCAAGCTTGGAAGACTTATCTGCTGCTCCTTTTTTTAGCTCCTTTTGAAGAAGACCCAAATGAGAAGAAAACTTATCAATCTTCACCCCCTCAATACCTGTAAATGAAACAAGAAGAGATCCATCCCCCCCACCCTTCTTCCTTATTGCAATAGGAACTGATTCCCCCTAGACCTCCATTTGAACATCAGTGTCCATTTACAAATCCCTAATATCTTGTAGACCCTGAGTAGCTTCCAAAAGAAGGCCCTCCTATCTTGTACTTAAAGCATCCTGATCTAGATTCATCAAGCCTAGATTCACTTCCTGCTGGCTGAGATCATCTAAAACTTCAAATCTATTGAAAGAGTCTTCCTCTTGCCTTTCCTTCAAAGTCCTCTTTTGACCTTGATTCCTATTTTGAGCCTTGATAGGAATGAAACCATCAGAGCCATCTGCATCACCAAGAATGGGTTCCTTCCCCTTTTCAACCCCAGGGGGGTTATAGGGTGGTTGAGAACGCTATAAATCCATAGGTCTATCTTTGGGGCATATTATCTATAAATGACCATATTCATGATAAAGATGACACTAAAAAGGAAGAGTTTCATAATCTAACTATTGCACCGAGGAGTAAGGACCCAGACACATATCCATCAAATCTGGCAAATGTTTACTTAAATCAATCTCAACATAGATACGAGCAAAAGTCATCATCTTTTTACCTTGAGTCTATTGTGAAGTACCAAGTGGTTTTCCTATCATTGAAGCCAACAAATGTAAAACATCCTCCTACCAACATTCCATAGGGAACCTTAGAAGATGAACCCACACTGGAACCTAATTTAGAAGCTCTTCAGCAAGATTAAAGCTTGCATACCAAGGTTTAATAAATAGCCCAATCTAGTTATGAAAATAAGGGCCTCCTTTAAAGGCCTTGTTACGATTTGCCAAGCAATTAAATGAAACCATGAAAAAGATATTTGCTAAAAGCATTACCTCCATTTCTACCTCAGGCATCCAAGTCCATTGGGCCCATGATTTAGGAAATTTTAATGAAACCCACATCCCCATAAACTTGCACAATAAAGCATGCTTCAAATAATATTCTATATCCTTTATAATCATATCCAGTGGGATAACTAGTTCTAGCCTCACCTCACAATGTTTAAGACAACCATTGATCTTTGTAATTCGAGTACCACCAGACAAGCTCGATCCAACCATTGTCAGCACTGGTGAGAACAAGTTACTATCAAAAACCTTCAAAGAATGTAAATTGGAGTTTGCACTAACTGTTGCTGAGTGATAATCCATCTTGGGACAGACCCCTAAAGACTCCCCAATTGGTGTTGCCATTCAACCAAACCAAGGTTATCAAGTAGGGCTCCAAGAGAAAGAACCACCACTAGGGTTTAGCTAACCGAGCACCTAGCACTACCTTTGAACTGCAGACCAATATAACCAAGGACAACACCCCACCTATGGCCTCCAATTGAGACAAAAAAAACCCCCACATGCATGGGCAAAGATGTACCAATACTAGTAAATTTTTATTGTTTGTTTTTGCTAACACCACAGCCCCAACCCTCCCCCACACACATTCACTCCCCCTAGTGTGGCCATGAACAAACACTAGGATCAGGCTAGGGTACACTCACCCTAGATCGACCAACCTCTTATAATGGTGAGAGCTAACCACTGCAGACTGTAGGGTCACCTATTTTGGTTGACTCTACATGTTTTCACTACTAAAATCACCGCTCCACACCATCACCAATCTCCACCATCGACACTTTTTCAATTTTTGTTTTGAAACTTATTATCTTTTAACTTTTAGTATTTTTTTAATTTTTTTATTATTAGCCTTATGCTTTATTGGTTATTCTGTTAAGCTAGGTTTTTTTCATTTTTTAAAGTATGATGTTTGTGGGTTGGGGACCCATTTTTTCCCTAGTATCAAACAAAAAACATAAGGGACTAGAAAAGTAATGTAAGGAATGTTTTAGGTATTTTATGTTGAAAATTATATGTTTTGATTATGGTAATGGCTTGATATTAGGACCTATCCCCTCACTTCACAATCCCATAGCAATAAGGGTGTTGGGTGCTTTGCCAATATATATAATCAACCACATATTTATACTTGTCCAAAAAACCAAGTTGTCTTCCCCCTTGGTAATTAAATCTAAGTAGGTAGTCTTTGAGTAGAAGTTTCTTAATACTTTTTAGAATTATGTGATTTGAAAGTTTGTGAAAGAGAAAAATAGTATGACTAAACTGATTAATTAAACACCTCCTATTTAGCCTATGTGTTACTCTAAGAAAGCAATAAAAAAATAAAAAGTGAATTAATTACTAAAAAGATAGGTTAACTCCTTTGTTTTGAAGAATACAAAGTCAGTTCAAGTGACCCTATATGTAAATAGTACATAATATAATCGATAGTGTTGATGTTATCTATTAAATCTAGAAATAGAAAAACATAGTATAACAGGTCAATTGAGTCTTCTAGACAAAAACAAGCTATATAATTGCGTCAATTTAGTGGACCCAATTTTTTATAGGTTTATAGTTTTATAGATTAAAAACTATGCAAAATAGGACTCTAAATGAAGAACATATATGACTAATATGGTAAGAATGAACCTGATAATTTTTGAAGAAGTTTATGATACTTTTTAATAGTATTTTGTTTAGATGATGACTATTATTATACTAACAAATTTGATTGGGTCAATGGAGTCTAAAAACTTATATGTGAAGAAGTGAACTAAGTCAAGTTAATTGATCCTATTACCTATTATTGAAAATGACCTATAGAGATAAATATAGAGTCGATCATAGTGATTGATGTGTACATATAATGTTAGATTATATTGATAGATTCAATATATTATTGTAAAAAGAAAAACAAATAATAGATAATAATAAATGAAGGTGTGAAATAAAACCAACAAGGGTTAGTTTTCATGTCGGGTTCACCAGAGTGTATACAAGGGAAAGTAAAGTTGATCTACAAATCAATCCTAGCTCAGAGAATATAAATCATGCTAACCATTCCATTTATTGGTACATTTATATAATTAGGGCCATGACGAATATGGATTCTTTAGACCTAACCAAGGGATCCCTTACCATAATAATATCTCTAGAGAGGGTTAGAAATTCTCTATCAAGTAACACCATGTGATAACCCTAATTAAGTCTTATGTTTTCTTATTATAAGTAGATGAAAACTTAAATTAAAAGATAACCTAGTGCTCACCAAAGCATGTGGCACAAAGTGGGAGTAATAAACATGAGAGTAAACATTATATAGACACTATAAAATCACACACAACATTTCTAAATATTTAAATGCTTTAGGACCCCCTAGGGAGCACCTAGCCCTTATTAAACCACTAACCAACCCATCAAAATTTAAATATAGTTATCTACTTAGCTAAATTCACTCACTAAATAACCACTAACCCAATCTTATTAACCCACCTTAACCCCTTTACCTCTAGAAACTTGACTACCAATGGCTAGCATGACCACTAATGGTTAGGTTGATCATCGATGGTTAGGTCTTCCTCATTCTAACATAAATACCAGTTATGTACAAGCTAGCATGGCATAATTTAATATGCCTACCTTGCCTATTTATAAATAACTAATAAGAATCAAAATTAGCAAGCCAACCTCCTAGGGAACCTTCTATCTACCATCTCTCTTTACCTACAAAATGAGGGGAGTAGGAGGTGACGATCCATCATCACAAGCATTCTAACATAGGTTTTCAAGCTTTCCAACTAGTCTTCCTTCTAGAAATCTAGTAAGTGTTGACCATTTTTTGCCCAACAGGACAAAAAAATCAGTCCCCTCCTATCCCTGTTATTCTAAGCCATTTCAATTTTTGATTTTGCATGAATCTATTCATTTCTACAGACTCTACAGGTCTAAATCTATCCTTTGGCATGCGGAGAATCAGTTCAAAGAATTCTAGGTTTTACAAAGCTTCTTCAAGCTCTTGTCTAAAGAATATCACAAGATAAGTTAGTGTATTTAAACCATTGAAGCTGTTCAATGCCTAAGTTCAACGCTTGGTTCAATCGGTTCAAGTTCAATGCTTGGTTCAATCGGTTCAAGTTCAACACTTGGTTCAATTGGTTCAAGTTCAATGCTTGGTTCAATGCGCCAGTTCAAGGCTTGGTTCAACTATTGAACTAATTAAACCATTGAATCGGTTTTGGTTTAATGGAAAAGGTTCAACATCAATGGTTCAATAGATTCCATCGGCCTTCATAACTAATCGGTGGGCTTAGGTGAACCGTTGAACCAAATTTTGGTTCAACGGGTTCAGTTCAAAGGAAAAGTTCAATAAAGAGGTTCATCAGGCTTGGTTCAACATGGAAGTTCAAGCGACTTAGTTCAAGTCAAAAGGTTCAATGTTTAGTTCAACGAAATGTTCAATGGAAGGGTTCAAAGGTTCATCGACGCACTCGGTTGAACCATTGAACCTTTTTGGCTCAATGGCTTGGTTCCACAGGCTAGTTCAAAGCATGGTTCAAGGGTATGCCCTTGAAATGAAGGATAGTTAATAGTCAAATGACCTTTTTAGAGGGCTAACACTTCAATGTTTTCAAAGATTCAGGCACTTCAATAATAAAGGAATGGGCCGAATAGGATTCCCATGGACAATTTGTTTGCAAAAATACACGATCAAAGCTCAAAGTCAAATTCAAAGAATTTCTGTGGACATTTTGTCTGTGGAAAATATAGCGAAGCCACAAGACCTGGGGAAATTGACCCAGGGAAATTATCCATGGACAAATTTACCTGTGGGAACCCGAGATGACTTAACGAAGGCAGCAAAGCCACAGGTGCCCGAGGAGATGCCACGTGGACCCGATGATAGCTACGAGGCTATCAAATTTAAAAGAATAGAATAGCCATTGATATTCAAAGCATGATGGCTATAGAAGCATCAATTTTAGTGAAATGGAATAACTGTTTGTTTTCAAATGGGAAGCACTAGCTAGGAAAGAGCTCAGAATGTAGTGACCCACTAGTATGATTGCCCAAGGGGCCAAGCAACCAAAAAAAACAAATTCCAAGTGACAAGCAGAGTGACAAGCTAGGGAGCAGTCAAGTAGTTTAAGTGGCATAAACAAAGCATTTTTATTGCCTGATGGCATGAACAACAAATGGACAAAGCGACAAGCAAGGAATGAGTGAGCAGTTTGTCCAACTGGCACTAATTGAAGAAGCAACTTCAGCAGGTGAGATGTACTAGTGAATTGACCATTTGGAATGATAGCGGCCAGCAGTGTAACCATTTCCTCTATCTCACATTAAATGGAAAGGCAAACCGTGTAAGTCACCCAAGCAGAAAATGTAAGTCTCGAATAGGCAAAACAAACAGTCCATTTAATTCCTTGAGTGACTTGTTCTCTTCATGAAAGGACACGTATGCCACTTATAAACGAAGGAGTGCCAAATGGGCCTCTTTACTTCTCATATATATTGTGGACTTGTTCATTTGTAAGGATTTTTTTTCATGAATTTTACAAGGTGTAGCCTTGCTAAAATTTCTACCTGAGTCTATAAACATAATTTTTTTACCTCTTCTTGGATAGATATTTTGTGTATGTCTTGAGTGTTGATTTGTGTTCAGTCATTGTCTTTGATGCTCTTACAAGTTCAACACCAACACACCACCTGTCTACAAGGTGCCATATTTAGCTGATAGGAGAAGAGTTCTATTTTGGAGTGCAAAACAGAGAGGATAATTTACAGAGTGCTTCTCACAACCCCTTCGGTGAACCTCCCTTTTTTATATCTTTCATTTCTACCTCCCTATCAAGTTTACAGATTGTTTCTTCTATAAAGGGTGAAGTGTATAAGTGTGTTTGTTTGATTTTGAGAGTGGGTGTGAGAAGGGAACCTTATTTTGGTGTATCACCTCTTTAGATTAGTTTATTTTCCTTTATTTTCTTCCCTTTTCATTCCCCCAGTCCATATAGCTATATATATCTATGCCTGTATGTATTTACACTTGTTGAAATAAACAATGATACATCAAAGGGAGCTAGCCCTTAGCTAGAGACTCTCCTCTCCTACTTCACCATCCCACAGGTGAGAGA
The DNA here is from genome assembly GCA_037957365.1 of Torreya grandis. Taxonomy (NCBI): domain Eukaryota; kingdom Viridiplantae; phylum Streptophyta; class Pinopsida; order Cupressales; family Taxaceae; genus Torreya; species Torreya grandis. Next base: position 1,070,289 of record JARHVA010004416.1, on the reverse strand, counting down.
GGAGTTTCCATGTTGCAAGGAGAAGGCAGGAACTTGTTTTCTTACCATTGGGTGCATTCTTCTACGTCAACAGTTTTGGCATGCCCATTGGGACATTTAGTTTGATAATTTAGTGAAGTTCAGGACTGATGCTATCCTAATACAACCAATTCAAAGTTTCTAGCATCTGGTGACTCCACTGGTAAGAGCTTTAGTTTCCATTTTTAGTACCAGTTACCTAAACTTTTTATGCCTAAGGTCACCACAAGGTTTGCTTCAAGATGGGTCCCTTTTGATTTCATTGAGTTACCTTTAAAATCTGCTAAAAGACTACAATTTGAGAGGACCCATCCTTATCCAGCAATCAATCCTCTTAGGTAGCATAGCCACAGTTACAAGCTATCCCAGCCATGGCATTACCTTTTGCATCTTTTCATGGTGACAGCCCCTTAAACCTCCCACGCTATGATCCAATTCTAGGAATAGCTCTAAAGAATGTGCCTTCTTTTAATGGAGTGGGACCTATTACAGCCATTGAGCATATTAGGAATATTACCAGCCTTTGCAATATTCACAATATAACAGAAGAAAATATCACCATCAGGCTGTTAGCTTTATCTCTGAAAGGCAAGGCTCTCGATTGGTACGGGACCTTGCCTGTGAATTCCATACATTCCTAAAATGAATTGGGTACTCAATCAATAGATCATTTCAAGGAAAAGAGTGATGGCCTCTCGCTTGTTGAGTAGCTGATGACTATAAAGAGAGTTCCACATGAGTATATGCAGGACTTCAACACATGCTTTCAAAAGACTTGGGACAGAATTCCCATCCTAGTATGACCGATCCCTAGCTATGCTTTCTTGTACTATTTAAAGGTGTTAAATAGTGATCTTTCTATGATGATCCAATCTATGGGAGGACATATACTGCCAGTTGCTTATGACATTGCCATAGCAGCCAAAAATTGCTTGGTTCAAGCTAGGAAAATTGCCCCTAGGCCTCACATGCCACTTTTTCCAGAATCACTACCCTCGATTCAGGTTATTTTTCCCACAATTGCTCCCTTGTCTATCATTGAGAAACTAGTTGCTGCTCCATCAAATGAATTAAATGAAGTTAAGAGCCTATTGCAAAATATGTCAAATGAACTGGTTACCCTTAAAAGGCATTAAGCTCAAAGCAACAGGCTGAACCAAGGATATCAATAATATGGCCAAGCCCCTACACCCCCTTTTCAAAATTATAACCAAGGTCAGGGGCAACTCACTATAACTAGGCCATTTCAAAATTACAACACCGGTCCCCTTTCATCATCTAAGGCAATGGTGCCTGTTCATAACAATTTAGTATAAGAGTAGCCAAGTTGTTCAACCATGGGATATGGTCAAGAACAAGCCATCTATAAAAATGAGATGATGAACTCTTTTTAGAATGTAGACAACCAAACAACCACTCAATCTTAGGCCATTGAGCCTTCAATGCAACTCAGCACTAGTAACAATCAGGCTCAGCCTAATTCTGCCCTGATGAATCATTTAGAAGAAGAATTTTATTCAGTGAATTATGTGGATGCTACAGATAGTTAGGCTAATTGTGTTGCAGCCAACATGAAGTTTAAGAGAAGGGCAATGGGAGAAGCCTAGGCTACCACTCAGGCATCAACAGCACCTCCTCCATCACACTTCAATACAAAGGCCCCAAATTTTAGGCAGTCATCTATATCTTTAGCCCCTCAACTTGCAGTTTAGCTTGGAATCAACCTCAAAGAAAGCTTAAGGTGTGGTAGTCCTAAAATAAATATATTGGATTAGATGAAGAAGCTAAATATGAATATCTCTTTATGGGATTCGTTGTCTCTTCCAGGCTAGAAGGACGTGTTAAATAAGGAATTAAATGAGCTAGATTGTCAAGCTATCCCAACCAGCACTGATAATGTCTTGATGACAAATGGATAGCCTTCCACTTCATGATAGGTGAAGAAGGAAGAGAAAACTCCTCCTTTCTACATATCCTTGGTCACTGGGGACTTTTTGGTGTACAACTACATAATTGATAGTGGGGCCAGCACCTCAGTGATGCCCAAATGCATTGCTGATAAGATGGGATTGAAGCATGAAGAAATGAACAAAGGAGTCCTATAGCTAGATGGGACACCTACAAAAATAGTTGGGATTGTGAAGGGTTTAGGCTTGACATTGCATGATTGCCCAACCTTCTTAATTCCCCATGATATAGTGGTAGCAGATGTTCCTCTATATTTTGCAATTCACTTGTCCAGGGACTTCACATCAAAGATAGGTGGCTATCTAGCAGTGAATTGGTCATATCTGGTTTTTACAACCAAGTATGGGACCAAAGTGAAAATTGAGTCTAAGCCACTCTACAAGGACCATCTAGAACCATATTTGCCCAAGGAAACAAATGCCAATTACACTATCATCGACCCAACAGAGTCTCAGACAGACCAATCTCCATCCTCTGCTCTTGAAGGAGTCACAGACTTACTCTTGGATGAGTGGGGAAATGATAACTTTGAACATGATCCATACAAATTCATTAAGGAGGCAGACCTTGGAGTCTATTGCATGCATGAGGAAGGTGCCTTCATGAAAAATTTAATGAAGGAAAGCGAAGAAGAGCTTGGCCTATGGCAGCTATATTTTGATGGTTCCAAAAGTAAAATAGGTGCTGGTGGTGGGGCGATGTTAGTTTCCCCTTTGAGGGAAAGGTACTTTTCAGCTTTCTATTTCCAATTCTTTTGCATGAGTAATGTTGCAGAATATGAGTCTTTGATCCATGGCCTTGAATGGGCAAGAAAAAGAGGGATTAGGGAGTTGTAAGTCCTGGGAGACAGTGAACTAATTGTAAATCAAGTAAGAGGCCTAAATCTAACCAAGAACTCCTTGCTAAAGTCTTACAAACATAGATTTTAGGACTTGGTGGAGGATTTTATTGCTTTTAACATTGCCTCTATTCCCAAGGAATAGAACAAATAGGCTGATAGGCTGGTAGCAATTGGTGCCCAGTTTGACATTTCAAAGGAAGTAAGTCGAGACTGTGGTTTGTGCCACTTGAAAGTGGTGGTTCGGCCTTCAATCCTAGACAATGTTACAAATTAGCAAGTCTTCGAAAGTGACTAGAAAATAGCCTTCTTCCTACAAGAAGAAGCTGAGTTTGTAACACACAACCTGACAAAATTGCACTAGCAATATGGCAATCAAATTGTTTAGTTGAAGAGCAATAAACTTCCTAGAGGTCTGGTCATGCTTGAAAGCATTTTCAATAGAGATTACCAATTGAGAAATCACAAGGCATGCATCACTACCAAATAAGAAAATTATGAAAGGGTCAAAATCTTCAAGGGCAACCTACTAGCGCTTGGCAAGGTCTACACATTTTAGGAGAGGTGAGCTTTCATTATGCTATGTCAAGAATTCACTGATGTGTTTGCATGGGATTACAGTGACTTGAAGGGCTTCGACCCAAGGCTTGCCCAACACACCATTGAATTAGAAGAAGGTGCCAGGCTAGTAACACAAAAGCAAAGGCCTATTAATCCTACAATTGAGCCCTTCATGCAAAGGGAATTGGCCAAATTGATTGAGTCTAGAATTATATTTCCAATCAAACATTCCTTGTGGCTGGCCAACCTTGTTCTCGTTAGAAAGAAAAATGGGGAGATCAGGTTGTGTGTCAACTTTAGAGACCTTAATAAAGTCTCTTTAAAGGATCATTACCCCATTCCATGCATGGAGTAGATCCTCTAAAAGGTAACTGGTAGTGAGCATTTTTCCCTCCTGGATGGTTATTCAAGGTACAATCAAATTCTAGTGCAAGGTTGTGACCAGCACAAAATATCCTTCACCACAAAATGGGGAATATTTGCGTACAAGAAGATGCCATGCGGGTTATCCAATGCTGGTGCTACCTTTCAGCGAGCCATGGACATGGCTTTTGGTGGCTTGATAAATAGTAATGTGCTGGTATACCTTGATGATGTAACAGTATTCTCCAAGAAAGCAAGCCAGCACATGGAACACCTCAAGCAGATTTTTGAAAGGTGTAGGGAATTTGGTATCTCTCTTAATCCAAAGAAGTACATGTTTTCTTTTCATGAGGGTAAACTCCTTGGCCACATGTATCCAAGGAAGGTTTGTCTATTGACCTTGAGAGAGTTTTCTCTATCCTGGAGATGTCCCTACCAAAGCACAAGAAGAGTCTATAGAGCTTCTTTGGCAAAACTAATATTATTCAGAGATTCATTTTGAATTTTGTAGAGATAGTCAAGCCACTCACCCCTATGCTGAAGAAAGGTGGGGATTTCAAATGGACAGCTAAGATGAAACATAGCTTTGAGGCCATCAAATAGGCCATAACCTGGGCTCCCACTTTTATCAGCCCAGACTTCGGCAAGGACTTCAACCTCTATACCTTTAGCAATGAGAAAGTGATATCTACCATGCTTACCCATGATAACATTGATGACCTTGAGCAGCCACTTGCTTTCTTCAGCCAAGGGTTAGAGGACTTTGAAGTTAGGTACATGTATGTAGAAAAGCAAGTCCTGGTAGTGGTGTGGAGCCTGAAGAAATTTAGGCATATGTTGTCTAACAACAGGATCCACCTTATGGTCCCACATCTAGGTGTCAAGGATTTCTTGACCAATCAAGAATTAAACAAAAAGAGGGCAGGGTGGATTACCAAAGTGATGGAGTACAACATAGACATCAAGATCACCAAGCTAGTTAGGGGAAGAGGCCTATGCAAATAGCTAGATACAAACTTAAAGCAAAAAAGGAGAGATAGCTTGTTAATCCATGATGCAACCATAGCAGAAGAACCAGCTATCATAAAGGATTGGACGCTGGAGATGAAGCATTTCCTTCTCATGAGTGAATGTCCACAGGCTCTTGATAAGACTGGAAGAAGGTATTTTAAACTCTAGTCTCTTCCTTATGTTTTGGTTGATGAAGTATTACTTAGGAGGGATTTCTTTGGGGTCTTCCTAAGGTGCATTGACCCAAACCAGGCTGATAAGGTATTGGCTAAGTTCCATGATGGGCCAGCAGGTGGTCACTTCGCCCCTAGAGCTACAGTAGCAAAGATAATGAGAAATAGTTATTTTTGGCCTACTCTTTTCAAGGACACCCATGCCTAGGTAAAAAAGTGCTAGAAGTGTGCAATTTTTGATGGAAAATAGGGATTGGCTGCCATGCCTCTACAGCCCATTCAAGTTGAGCAACCATTCATGTAGTGGGGTATGGACTTCATAGGGATGATCAACCCTCCCTCTAGTGCTGGGCATAAATGGGTCCTGACTGCTACAAATCATTTCACTAGGTGGGTAGAGGCCATCACTCTGAAAGAGGTAAATGAAAGTGCAGTCCTGGAGTTCTATGAGGACCTGGTAACAAGATTTGGGGTCCCAGCCACCATAATCTCATATAACACTTTGGCTTTTTAGGGGACCAGAGCAAGTGAATGGGTGTTGAAGTATGGCATATACCTCAGCACTTCATCAAATTATTATCTGCATGGGAATGGACTAGCTGAGTCCACCTACAAACATCTGATCAAAATCATAAAGAGAACTATGGAATAAAATTAGAGAACTTGGCATGCCAAGCTAAAGACAACTCCATGGGCTGACCGAATTACTCCAAAAAGAGCAATCAAAAATTCTCCATATACGCTCATGTATGGAAAGAAAGATAGGCTCCCATCTCACTTGTATTGCCAGATTGGATCTCTCCCACCAAATACAATTTAAAGAAGGAAATGGCCTAGAGGTCAGGTTGTGTGAGCTGATGGAACTCCAAGAGGTAAGGGATTGGGCTATGGCTTCCATGACTAGTCACCAACAGCAAGTAAAGAGGCACTTCAACAAGAAATCTTTGCTAAAATATTTCACCGAAGGAGACATTGTCTTAAAGTGGGACAAAGATCGAGCTAAGCCTAAAAAACATGCAAAATTTGATGCCCTATGGAGTGGTCCTTACATGATCACTCAGTGCAAGTAGCATAATGCATTCTAACTTTTCAAGTTGGATGGTGAAGAACTACATATCCCAATTAATGGGATACATCTGAAACACTGCCACTGATTTTTGGGTTAGCTTGTACATATTCTCCTTTGTTTTCTTCTCCTATTTTCCCTAAGTGTTGTTGCACAAGTTATAGTTTTCTTAGCCTTGTGTGTGTTTTCTTTTCCTTAGAGGTGGGTTTACGCATTTTGGTTCTAAGTTATAACAGAGCTGTTACTAGTTCTCAATGTTACTACTGACTCCATGCCCAATGGATTTTCAAGGCAGCTAGATTCTAATCATAGCAGACATGCTTCCCCTGGGAGTCACCAATTTGTTGACCATTTTTTGCCCAATAGGACAAAAAAATTGGTCCCCTCCTATCCCTATTGTTCTAGGCCATTTCATTTTTTGATTTTCCATGAATATGTTCATTTCTATAGACTCTGCAGATCTAAATCTATGGACTCTGCAAGTTTTGGATTTCTACGGACTCAACAGGTTAGTCCTTTGGCTTGCAGAGAATCAGTTCAAATAATTTTGGGTTTTACAACGCTTCTTTGGGCTCTGATCTGAAGAAAATCACAAGAGAAGTTAGCGTCTTTGAACCATTGAACATGTTTAATGCCTAAGTTCAATGCTTGGTTCAATTGGCTCAAGTTCAATGCTTGGTTCAATCGGTTCAAGTTCAATGCTTGGTTTAATCAGTTCAAGTTCAATGCTTGGTTCAATGTACCAATTCAAGGCTTGGTTCAATGTCATTGGTGCATAGTGGTTCAACTGTCAAACTGATTCAATTGTTGAACTGGGTTTGATTCAATGGAAAAGGTTCAATGTCAACGGTTCAATAGAGTCCATCGGCCTTCATAACTATTCGGCGTGCTTAGGTGAACCATATAACCAAATTTTGGTTCAATGGGTTCAATTCAAAGGAAAATTTCAATAAAGAGGTTCGTCAAGCTTGGTTCAACATGGAAGTTCAAGTAGCTTAGTTCAAGTCAAAAGGTTTAACATTTGGTTCAATGAAAAGTTCAATGGAAGGGTTCAAAGGTTCATCAGTGCACTTGGTTGAACCATTGAACCGTTGAACCTTTTTGGTTTAACATCTTGGTTCCATAGGCTAGTTCAACGCGTGGTTCAAGGGTATGCCCTTGAATTGAAGGATAGTCAATAGTCAAATGACCTTTTTAGAGGGCTGACACTTTGACGTTTTCAAAGATTTGGGCACTTTAATAATAAAGGAATGGGCCGAATAGGATTCCTGCAGACAATTTGTCTACAAAAATACATGGTCAAAGTTCAAAGTCAAAGTGGAAGAATTTTTGTGAACATTTCATCCATAGAAAATATAGTGAAGCCACAAGACCTAGGGAAATTGACCTGGGGAAATTATCTGCAGACAAATTTACCTGCGGGAGCCCGAGAGGACTTAATGAAGGCAGAAAAGCCACAGGTGCTTGAGGAGATGCCACATGGACCTGATGACAGCCATGAAGCTATTAAATATAAAAAAATAGAATATCCATTGATATTCAAAGCATGATGGCTATAGAAGCATTAATTTTAGTGAAATGGAATAACTGTTTGTTTTCAAATGGGAAGCGCTAGCCAGGAAAGAGCTCAAAATGTAGCGACCTGCTAGTATGATCACCTAAGGGGCCAAGCGGCCAAAAAAAATTCCAAGTGACAAGCAAAGTGACAAGCCATGGAGTAGTCAAGCAATCTAAGTGGCATAAACAAAGCATTTTTATCACCTGATGGTGTGAACAACAAATGGACAAAGCAACAAGCAAGGAATGAGTGAGCAGTTTGTCCAACTTGCACTAATCGAAGAAGTGACTTCAGTAGGTGAGATGTACTAGAAAATTGACCATTTAGAATGATAGCAGCCAATAGTGTAACCATTTCCTCTATCTCACATTAAATGGGAAGGCAAACTGTGTAAGTCACCCAAGCAGAAAATGTATGTCTCGAGCAGGCAAAATGAACAGTCCATTTAATTCCTTGAGTGACTTGTTCTCTTCATGAAAGGACACGTATGCCAATTGTAAAAGGAGTGCCAAATGGGCCTCTTTTCTTTTCATATATATTGTGGACTTGTTCATTTGTAAGGATTTTTTTTCATGAATTTTACAAGGCGTAGCCCTGCTAAAATTTCTACCTGAGTCTATAAACACAATTTTTTACCTCTTCTTGGATAGATATTTTGTGTATGTCTTGAGTGTTGATTTGTGTTTAATCATTGTTTTTGATACTCTTACAGGTTCAACACCAACACACCAGCTATTTACAAGGCACCATCTATAGTTGATAAGAGAAGAGTTCTATTTTGGAGTGCAGAACAGAGAGGATCATCTATAGAGTGTTTCTCACAACACCTTCGGTGAACCTCCCTTTCTTAATCTTTCATTTCTACCTCCCTGTCAAGTTTGGATATTGTTTCTTCTATCAAGGGTGAAGCGTATAATTGTGTTTGTCTGATTTTGAGAGTGGGTGTAAGAAGGTCATCTTATTTTGGTGTATCACCTCTTTAGAGTAGTTTATTTTCCTATATTTTCTTCCCTTTTCATTCCCCCTAGTCCATATAGCTATGTATTTACACTTGCTAAAACAAACAATGATACATCAAAGGGAGCTAGCCCTTAACTAGAGACTCTCCTCTCCTGCTTCATCGTCCCACAGGTGAGAGAGGAGTTTCTATGTTGTGAGGAGAAGGCAGGAACCTATTTTCTTGCCACTGGGTGCATTCTTCTGTGTCAACAACAACTATAATAGAGATCTAAACCTCCACCAAAATTACTCTTTAGGAGAACTAATTTTACTCTATCAAAATTGGTTTATCCATTAACCATTTAGCAAGCAATAGGTACATTTTGTCTTTTAGTTTTGTTTATTTGGCTTCTAACTTTTAGGCCTGAATCAAACCTCTTATAGCTATTTTCCAACTTTACTATCCCTAACTAGACCCTTCAAAATCCCTTACCTAATCATTGACCCATTTTGAAACTCCCTTTTGATCAACATTAGATTCCATAAGTAACCTTTGACAGTCATCATAACTACTGACAGTCACTTCCAACTATCAACGATTACCCAATCATTGACAAAATAATTATTGATGGTCACCCTAACCATTGATGGTAACTATGGTTAGAAATAGTAGAAACTTATTTCAAACCCCATACCCCCAACCAAATCCAACTTTCTATCTCCCTACCTATTCACAGACCCCTACCTGATTTTTTGAATCTAACCTGATCTATTTTAGCACTAGAATTGACCTGTTATTGCTATATTTAGTTTTATTTTCATTATTAAGTACCTATTTCTTCTTATATTTCATTTAATTTATTTCTATTATTTGATTCAAGTATTTCATATTTACCTTTTTCAACTTAATTGTTATCAAAGAGTGGATTGACAGCCTCTTAGCAAGATCACACTTCTTAGATCTAGCTCATGCTAAGAAGCCCACCATACTATCTTTCTAACAACCCCTATTTTTAGTTATTTATTATCTATAGGTAATTCTTCAAAGATAAAGAGGATCTCTCCACACTCACCTAGATCATGTGTGCATAACAATTAGGTTCTTCTACCACACCCTTATTACTAGTTTTTTACCTTCTTCCTTAATTAAAAAATGAGCAGAAATTAAAAGAAACATTTTGGCACCCCTGGTGGGTCTTAGTAGCATCTAAGTGCCCTTTTATTCCTTTATTCTATGTTCAAATAATGAAATATGAAATTTATTTTTGGTATAAAATAAACTTTGCATATATTGATTGATTTCTTGTTTTTAGTTTATCTAATTAACTTAAAAGTAAAATAATTAATCATAGTTTCAATCTTGTTCTCAGATACTTCACTAAATGACATAATCAATCAACACATCAAAATAATTGACATAAAGACTGACTAAGATTTCATCATTTAGTGGTAAACCTTACCCTTTGGATATCTTACTTGGAGGTCATTACCAAGAAGAGAAACCAAAACTCAACTCTCTAGTTGAGTCTAAACTCTTAAATTTAGTTTATCCTGGCTAAGCACCTAACACCCTTATCACTAGTGTGTGTGAAATGAGGGGGTAGGCCCCAATATCAATCTATGTGCTAACTTTAAATATAGATTTTTGAGAGCCTTTAACACCTAAAACCAACATTAGACTTCCTTTTTAGTACCTATTCTATAAACCAAAGTTCTTATTCATACTTTCTAAGGCATAAGCCAAAAGCGATCTAAAAATGTATCCTAAGTCTTTAAACTCACTCTAGTGTATGTTTTTATTACATTGAGATATTTTTCCTTTTTCTTGCTTTGTGTTTGAGTTGTGAACTTTTCATCATTTCTTTTTTATTCCTCACATGGTCGTTACTAGACAACAGTTGAGGAATCAAACCAACCAAGAACCATCTTCATCTTCTTCTTCTTCCATAGAGTATAATTATGATGTTGAGAGTTCTCCTCATATTTCTCCCCCTCCTACCGTGCCTTAGATTGTTTTCAAGGGTGATGCAGATTTCACTACCTTTCTTGATAAAAACCTTGTGGCCCTCTAACATTACCTCAACACCTTATCTCACCACACCCCTACTATTTTTTTTCTTCCTGCAGATCCATCTTATGGGATGCATCCCCATCTTATGATTGGTGCCACCTCTACCCAACCTATGATCACCCAAGCATTTTCTTCCACCAATATCCCATCCACTACCACCACCCAAACTCAATCCAACATCCCAACCAATATCCAAACACCCCCTACACCAACCAACACATCTAACATAGGGTAAACCTCACCTCTTGTTACCCATACTTCATCCACCATGGGGATATCTTCTACCCCTATTTCCATTGTTCCCCTTATAACTACCAACCTACTAATTTCCACCCCACTTCAAAATTTGGTGCTTTCCATATCTAGTACCCTTCCACCCATCAGTACTAGAGTTACCAATCAACCATAACCAATTAATCTATCCATATCTCCAAATCCACCTATATCAATCCCTCAACAAATACCCATGACATCCTACTAATATGTTCCTAATACAAAATAATACATATCACCTTCTACCCAACCTTTTGAGCCCATTAACCCTTATGTGGCATCATCCCAAATTTCAATGGACACATACCAATATGTGTCATCTTCTCTAACTTCAATCACTTATCCATATATTGCATCTACCCAACCCCAGCCAAACATACCACACAATTGTGGAGCTTCCCAACCTGAAAAAAAATTGGTGAAAATGTTAATGGATAAAATGACCAACCTAGAATCATCTATTTCTAGGGATCATAACTTCTTATCTTATAATAAAATCTACAATGAACCTATTCACCCATCTATTCCTATCTAACCTTATCCTCCTCAATGGAAACCACCCAAGTTTTCTAAGTTCTAAAGCAAGGATGACCCCCAACAACACTTAAGAGCATTTCACCATTCTTGCTACTTGATTACATGTGATGATGCTTTTTTCCTTCACACCTTTCCCATGTCTTTATGTGGACCAGCCTTAGATTGGCATAGTTCTATCACCAATCACTCCATTTTTTCCATTTCCTAACTTTCCCAAATATTTTTAGATCATTTCTTAGTTTATATATATATATATATATAAAGGTCTCTATCAACAACCTATACTCCATCAAGCAATTTGATGACAAATCAATTGATGATTTCATAGCTAGATGGAGAGGTCTTATCAACCAGCTCTCTTTCTCTTTACCCCAACCCAAGTTGATTGAAATTTTCTCTCAACATTGTGCCAAACACATGGCCCCTACTCTATAGGTTCAAACTTTTAGAACCTTTGATGAGGCTTTCACCAGGGCATGCAAACTAGAAATCAAAGCCATTAATGAGGGGAAATTAAAACTAAGAAATAAAACCATCAACCAATATAACCATCCCAACACCAAACCAAAGGCATCCACAAACTCAGTTGTCCTTAAAATATCTCTACCACTAATTGTCAACCAACCCAACCAAACTAACTCCTCTAACTCTTCCAACCAACAAAACTAAAATCAAAACTGAGCTACCCAAAAATAATACACTCTGATAAGGGAGACTTATGCTTTATTTTTGAACAATCTTATCGAATATAAAATCATAGAAAATCCTCCCATAAAACCTCCCCAATAATTTGATGTTTTTCACCCTATACTTTGTTGGTATAATGAGAATGATCTATGTGCTTTCCACCATGTCATTGAACATAATGTTAGTAGGTGTAACACATTCAAAAATATTGTCCAAAACTTGATTGATAAGGGAGAACTTGTATTTGATAATCCCAATGCACCCTCAAATTAGTCCCTTGACATCTTTCATAAACCTTTCCACAATTATGCCCTTTCTGCCAACTATGATGATAATAAACTTGAATCATCTCACACTTTGAGGTCCATATGGTCAACATCATTATCAATGAACCTATCATTGAGGATACCATTACCTCAACTACCTCTTCCCCCACTCCACTTATTGAAGTGGTGTAATTACCTACCATTCCTTTGGATACCCAAACAAAGGAAACAACCACCTCCTCTCCTTCATTTGGAGAGATAATAGACTTGCCCACCTATCCTATGATAGAAATACCAAAGGAGGCAACCATTGAAATCACACATTCCTCCCCCATCATGGAACCACCCTTTGTCTCTTTGGAAACCATGCCAAAATAAGAGATCACCTTATCTACTCCTTATATGAGGGAAACATCCTCTCAAATCTTAGAACCTTCCATCAAGGGCAAAGGTGAAGAAACCATTCCCTCACCTCAACCTATGGGCTTAATATTTGAAACCAATAACCAAGGGATCAAACCCATTTACAAACCTTTCTCTAGATTGATCTAAAGCCTAGAGTTCACTTCTCAACCCAATATAGATAGAGCCACATTTTGGCATCATCTTGGGCTCCCCTACCAAAAAACTTGAACCTTCAACCTCACTTTCATCCACCATAAAACCTATAATCACCTCAAACCATTCATAAAATACTTCTTCCTCAAAAACCATAGGGGAACCATCCAAACCACCTCCATCTAAAATTTTCAAATCACCTTACACCTCTTTAACTAAACCTATCAATAATCTAGGAATACTTCTTACTCCTAAACTTACTCACCCATATTTGATGTTAGACTTAACCCCATTTAGTCCACAAAATAAAACTTTAACCAAACCACCTAGGAAGGTGGAGACACCCAAACTCCCACCTAGAACCAAAGCCATACCACATCCTTCCCACTTACCTTCTATCTTAGGACCCCATCCTTTAACTATCCTAGGAGCTCATCCTTCTCCCAAGAAGGTGATCCCTCCCAAAAATACATAAACTAAACCTTATAATTTCATTCTACCTCTACCTACACCCACCAAATCATCAAACTCACCATGATTTTTAACTAACCTATCTAACTCTACCCTCCCACTTATCTCCAAACCTTCATCATCCACCTCTAAACCTTCGACCTCAAAATTAACCATAACCAATAAATCCCGACCAAAACCTCCTACCAAAACCATTCCACCACCTAAAGCTTTCATGGTGAAGCCTACTTCTATGAATGTTTCCACTCATAACACCTAAAAACCAATTCCCTCAACACTTTACTTGAATCTTATTCAACCATTCTAAAAAGGTTGTTGCAAACTTCTTCCTTAAGCCTACCACCTATCAAACCCTTTGACCCTTCAAGTCTTAAACCATCTTGGTTCAATGATAGTTTGATCTGCTCTACCATAGGACACATGGACATGACATAGAAAATTTCAAAGTTATCCAAGCACTTGTCCATAACTTATGGGATGAGGATGATCTATTATTAAATGAATAACCCTTGAGCCCATTACCAAATAAAACACATAATGAACCCAGCCAACACTTACCTACCCATCCACTCTCATCTAAAAGTGATAAGGAACTAAAGCAACCTTCTATCTCAACACCTCCCCTAATCCACACTATCCATATGGTTACTCGATCTCAGGCCCAATAAAAGGATAAGGTAAATGACAAAGTGTCCATTCCATAAACATAACCTTCCACCCCTCAACCTTCCAACCAAACCTGAGAACCTTTACCTTCACCTTCACCTTCACCAAAACACAAAATATCCATTTTGGGTGCCTTTCCTTCTAACCTTTATGAATTTGTTTAGTGTGTAGTGTTGAAACTTCATCAAACACTGGTGATGATGAGCCTTTATGAATTAATCAACACCTCATCACATCACCACCAAGCATTAATAGAGGCCCTAAAATAAATATAGGTTCAATAAAAAGACCCTTAACCTCTTGAATCCTTTATCAGAGCCATTCAACTTCTTACCTTCATCACCTTCTAGGATATAGAAATACCATCTAGTGATACTGGGGATCCTAATATTCCTCTCTTCATCACTGCATACATAAATCAAACCCACATAAAAAGGGTGATAATTGATGGAGGAGATAGTATTAATATTATATCCTCTCATTCTTATAACCAATTCCAACTACCTAAGAATATCATTTCAAAAACTATAGTGGTCCTTCACTCTTTTAATGATAATATGGCCATGACCTTGGGGATAGTTATCCTCCATATTTGCTTGGGACCTCAAATAACTATAGAGATATTTTATGTTGTAAAAGGATATTTATAATATAACATATTACTTGTATGCCCTTAGATTTGTGCCATGAGTTATGTCCCATCTACCTTACATTGATGTGTCAAGTTCAAACAGAAGGGTCAAGTCATTACCATACAAGCCGACCTTAGTCCTTTTGTATCTTTTAATATGGCATTACAATCTAATGAAGTTAATATTCCTCCCTCATCCACATCACCACTAATAAATATAAAATCCACCCCTACCATTGATGAAGCTTCAACTAGCTCATTTATCCCTTCTTCTTAGATCCATGTAGAGGACCCTTTAGACATAATGTTCTAACATCTCTCACTAAGGGAGTATCATATTTTAGCATTAGATGTTTTCCCTACTCCTCAAGAGTATGAGAACCTCAATCATGAACCTATTTATGACCCCAATATCATAAACATAATTCATTTTAGGTCACCCAACCATAAAACTAATTTAATCTATGGGGGACTTGATCATCTACTCCTTTCTTCCACCACTACCTCTTCCACTTGACTATTTACCTCTAACTTTTCCTATCTAGACAAACCCACATTTTCAAAATTGAACCATCATAGGTGTGCCTATAAGGGATTTGGACTCAACCATTATAATCATGGACCTTATGAGTTACCTTCGATCAAAACCCAAAAACCTTATGAGTTATTTGCCCTTAGATTCATACCACTAGAAGAACCCACCGATCCACCCAAACCCATTGCCACTATTGAGGAAGACATCACATCCTCACCAACTCCACCTCCTTCAAATTATGAGGGTTTTTAAATCATTCCTCCTATTTTTTTTGGTAAATATTATTAGTTTAGGCACCCTAACCTATCAATTGGATAGTTGAACTAAAATCCTTCCTCTCATTCATCCTAAAATGGTAGAAAATTATTCTCCTAGCATCAATACCATGTAACATTAGGATGATGATTCCATTCTCACCTATCTTGGTGTGAGGGATTATTATATCCAAAAAAAATTTCCTCTTGAGAACCAAATCATGTTAAATGAATCCATTGTTGATGTCAACTTGGGTACTCAGGATAACCCTCACATTATAAAGATTGGTCAATCCTTAGATTTCATAAAGCAATAGGATTACCCTTCCTTTATGACCATAGAATAGAATTTACTTGGTCTTATCAGGTTATGTTTGATATTGATCTTTCCTTGCTCTCCATAACATTGTCATCCCTCTTGATGCTAAGCTTGTTAGACAAAATCTTCATAGGATGTACCCTCACATCACCCTTCTATTCAAATAAGAGCTTTATCATCTCTAGTCTATAGACTTTATCCAACCCATTGACTACCCACAATGGGTTTAAAATATTGTTCCCATCACCAAACCCATATGGGGACTTTGCCTCTATATTGACTTTCATGACCTTAACCTTGCTTTCCCAAAGGATGACTTCCCTTTACCTAGCATCGACCAAATTTTTAATCTTACAGTTAGCCACGAGATGTTGTTTCTCATGAATGATTTCTTAAGATATAATAATATCTTGATTACCCCCAAGGATCAGCATAAAATTTCGTTCATCACCCCATGGGGAACCTTCTACTATAAGGTCATGTCATTTGGTCTAAAGAATGCTAAAGTAACCTATTAGCATGAGATGACCTACATCTTCCATGATCTCATCCATAAAATCATAGAGGACTATGTAGATGATCTCCTTGGGAAATATAAATATCTAAAGGATCATCTAGACATTCTCAAAATTATCTTTTAGTGTCTAATCCATTTTTATTTCTGACTAAACCTCAAAAAATGTGTTTTTGGGGTCTTATCTAGAAATTTTCTTGGATTTATTATCTCTCTTTGAAGAATTGAAGTAGACCCTACCAAAGTTATAAAATTTTTAGAGATGTCACCTCCAACCCACCTTAATTACATCTGTATCCTATAGGGGAAGCTCCAATCCATCTATCACTTCATCTCTTGATTATCTAATAGATGTCAACCCTTTCACCATTTTCTCAAGAAAGATACATATTTTAAGTGGAATAATGACTACTAATAAGACTTTGATTCACTCAAAGAGTACCTCATTTCTCCATCTTTCTTATCCTTCCTAAAGAAGACCAACTCTTCTACCTTTATATCTCCACCACTAACCATTCCTTAGGGGCAATGCTTGCTCACCATGATGAAAAAAACAAAGAGCAAGTTGTCTACTATATAAGTCAAACACTTATAGAGTATGAGACTCGATACGCCCATTCTAAGAAAATTTACCTCACCTTAGTCTTTATGGGTTCTAAACTTAATCATTACCTTCTCAATCACAAAACCTTTGTTATCACTAACACTAACCCACTCAAGTACATACACTCTAAACTATACCAAAACTATCATATGGCTAAGTGGCTCATGTTCCTAGATGAGTTTGACTTTGAGTTACTCTAGTATAATTTGATTAAAGGACAATTCATTACTAATAAATTGGTCAAATATCCTTTACTAGATAACTGACCACTTTTTTTTGTATTTCTAGATGAGTCCAATGTAACCCTTTCTCAAGAGGACCCCACTTACCAAATGACGATGTTCTTTGATGGCTCAAAATGCCAGCATGGTGGGGGTATTGGAGTTATTCTCATTCCCCTTAATGATGAACCTATTCCCATTTATTTTAAAATTTATTTTGAGTGCACCAATAATGTGGCTGAGTATGAAGCCCTAGTAATAGGTCTCTAAACCACTCTAGCCTTGGGATTTAAGATGATTAGTGTCTTTGGTGACTCCCAAATTATGGTCAACTAGGTTAATGGATCCTATAATGTAAAAATGATGTATTTCAAAAGTAAAAATAGATAGTATATGTACTATTAGCATCATTTGACCATTACCTTTTCCATTTTATTATATGATCTATTAACAATTTCATGGATAAAATGGCTTCTCTTGCTTCCTAGATCCCATCTATACATATCGATTCTAAGCTCTTTGTCACCATCCATCATTATATCATACCCTCTTATATTCATTCCAACATTCCTATCATTTATATTATAAAGTAATCTCTATTAGACACTTGGTATGAACAAACCCTCAACTACCTCAACCTCAACATATTTCCTCCCAACCATTTTAGGAATGCTTAAAGATCTTTTGTTCAAAGTCCCTCTAATTATACCATACTAGGTGGAATCCCTTTAAAACATGTTTTTAATGGCCTCCTTCTCCATTGCCTTTGTAGTCATGAAACTTGCCATGTTATCAAGGAAATGTATGATGGAATCTATGGGGGACACTTTAGTGGTTTAGTTATCATTAAGTGTATCTTTCACTTTAACTACTATTGGGCTACCCTTAACCAATATTATTATGATTATGTAAAGAATTGTGTTAAATGTCAATAGCATGCCAATTTACATCGTGTACTAACCCATGGCCTTCATGTATCTAAAGACTTTTATCCCTTATCATAATGAGGAATATACCTCATTGGGGAAATCAATCCTCATTATTCATGGTGGCACCAATCCATCATCACCACCATTGAGTATTTCACCAAATGGGTGGAGGCTATTCCTCTCATCTCAACCAAAGTTAAAAAGATAGTTGTCTTCATCAATCATCATATAATCTATTATTTTGGTGTTCCCCATAAGATCATCACTGATAATTACAAATATTTAAAAAATAAGCAAGTCCAAGGTCTTTGTGATGAATTTGACATCAAGTTAATTTTTTCCTTGCCTTATCTTCCACAAGTAAATGGATAGGTAGAAGCCTCTAACAAAATCCTCAAAAATATGTTAACCAAAGTAGTTAGTACTTTAGGTCAAGATTGGCACTTACACATCCTTTTTAATTTATGGGCCTATCTGAGTAGAGCATTTGAACCTCTACAGGTGCTACCCATTTCTCTCTATTCTTTAGAGTAGAGGTAGTTTTGCCTCTTGAAGTATACATTCCCTCTCTTCACATTTCCTTGCAAGACATCATTTCTAAGAATGACTATCATCAATAACATCTTGCATGACTTGAGCTACTTGATGAGAATTGCCTAGAAGTGCTTTACCATCTTTGTGTCTACCAAGAGTGAATAAAGTATTCCTATAATAAGCACCTAAAATAATGATAATTCAACATCAAAGACCTCATCCTAAAGGAAAATAAACATGTGACCAATATGGAGGAAAGAAAAAGAGGAAAGTTTTCTTTCAATTGGCTTGGACCCTACATCATAACCCATAATTATGGATTAGAAAATTATCATTTATCTCCTCTTGAAGGAAAACCAAAACTTAAGCCTCTCAATGCTTTATATTTGCATCCTTTCTTTTGTTGAACAAGGATCAAACTTACCTTTCATCTAACTTAAGATCATCCCTTGATTTACTATATTTTCACCCTCTTCACACCTTCCTCATATCCCTTTGAGGAAAGATAATTACAATATATAACCATGTGATTAACTGTCATAATCAAAGACTAATCATAAATATGGATACCATGGCTCTACCCATAGCATGGTTCTCATGGATACTTTTCATCTTTAATCAAATGGAATCCCATGGTCATTATCTCTCAAAACCACCCCTTTCACATATCAATAACCTTATGTGCTAAAGCTTTTCCCTCATAAAGGTAAACATATAAGCCTATATATATGTGTCCATGTCTAAACCTAGCATCAAAATAATTTAGGATACCAAAATATCACTTGAGTCACATGTTTCTACAATTGTAGACTAATCCCTTGAATGACATCTATCCAAAATTAAATTATTTAAAAGATAGATTGCTCCCTTAAAGGATAACTACGGAAAAAAATAAAAATCCAAACTTAGACCACTCTCTTAAAGGATGGCTAAGTCAAGTTTGTAAAAGTAATCATTTGAGTCTTCTTGCATCGATCAGCTTCAAAAACTTATCAAAATAACAACAATAACAAAAGACCATATATCAAAATTAAAAAAAGTTATCCTAAGAAATCTAAAATCAACTTTTATATCTAGAATTAGTAGACTTCCTACATCAATCAATATACACCTTGCATGAAGACATGAACTTGTCTAATATGGTTCTTAGGTCACCTATAGAAGGGGAAAGCTAACCCAGATAAGGTTACCTTACCTATCACCCATTCACCCTTCACCTAACACCTACCTCCCCTTTATATCATTTACAAATCAAAGGATTATGAGCTTACTAGACACAACGTGATCAAGACACCTTTTTATCAATGAGAGAATTCTAATGTCAAGTATTCTAAAGGCTTATGTTTCCTAAGTTGATCTAACATTGGTTTTTATTTTGTCCTTCCCAATGAAAAATCATTATGTTTTCTTCTCATCCTCTCATCATTGGTTCATGTAGAACATATGTCTCCTGATTCTTATCTCTTTTCCCATGTCTAGTTTTTTATCTAACTTGTTTTATGTGTTTTAATTAACATCATAACCATATTTAACTCATCACATAATCCATAATCATAAATCATAAACATCATAACCATAATCATCAAACCATCCATTATCATAAACATCATAAGCATGTATAAAACAAATCATCACATAATCATAAACCATGTATAATCATCTATCATAAGCATCATCCATAATCATCACATGCCTAAGCTATTGAGTCCACATATCATAAGCATAAACATTAACACTAAAACCAAAACCATGAACCATGAAACATATATCACATCTATATATAAATCAACATCACATCATCGTATACATCATGTCATCAAAATAAATAATACATGTAATAATGTATATATCTCTCTCAAAGAATGTACATCTCACTGCATCAGCATGCAGGCCAATATCAAAATCATGTACACCTATATATATACATCATATCATATCATATAATATGCCTTTGGGGCACCACTATCACTAGCCCCATCTACACTACCACTATCATCTAGTGTTTGTCCTACTATTTTTATTATTTCTCTTCCCCTCTCTTGGGTCACCAAGCCTAGTAAGGATAATCCCTCTCACCTATCATGGTAGCAACTTGACCCTATAATGTCATAATTTAGACCTAGAATGTGGACACCTACCCTTATATTATTAGAATCTATGCCTATGTAGCAACCAACACTACCCCTACCTATCCATCTAGGCCACCTCCCTCTACCTATACTTGTGGACCCCCACTAGTTGTATCTACATCCATGGCCTATTAACCCTCATCATCCCACCCAAAATTAATTACTACATAAAGGTCTTGGTACCATGTTGTATAGAAATCAACAAAACCAACATCATCAACCCCTGCTCTAATAGGTAGCTTTTAAAAATTTAGGACCACCTCCTATGATTATGGCTCAAGAAACAAAAACTTAACATCCTCCCTCATGTACCTCAAGAATGGACTTGGAATCTCTTACACTAGGCTATACTGCCTATGAACTCTATCAAATGGGATGAGCTTAATCTCACCCTCTCTCTTTTTGTAGATCCAACTCTAGATATATAATGATAATGTATGTCAAGTGTAATGAGTCCACCTAGGAAATCCAACATATGGCCTCCAAACAACATCCCCTCTAACCAAGCCATCTAGTGCATCCTTGAACTAGTTAATATCCTTTGCACCCCCTTTAGCTCATGTGAGTGCATAGACACCCCTCCATCACATAAAACCCACTCTAAAGTCTATATAGGTGTATCCCTCCCGTATTAACCCCATCAGCCTTAGAACTCTAATATACTCATAGGCCTAATAATGGATCTTAAACCCCATGCTAATCCCACATCACCAGTGAACTCAAAATCCCCATAACTCCTTTTATATCTAAACTAATAAAATTGGTGCCCACCTAAAAACTATCCTACCATGTACATCTCTACCAACACTCTAAGAATCAAATAAGGAAACCACCCACTACTTGAATATAGTAATGAAAAATAGGATCTTGTCATCATCATCAGCATCATCATCATCATCATCATCAAATGCCTACCATCTCAAGCCCTTTGATACAATGGCTTGTAATTAAAACCATTGGCATGACAACTAGAAAGGACACAATTCTCACCATGTATAGGCTCTATATGACTCTCCTCATTCTTGATATGGTATATTGGCTCCCCCTAAATTGATAACCATGTGATCCTATGAAAATCCTATAGTAGGATAGTAATCTCTCCTATCAGTAAGAAACAGGTGTTCATAGTTAGATCCCATCTCTCGATGAGGTCTATGATCATCATTGCATCTCATGGCACATATTGATAAAACATCATGTCTCTAAGGCTAACTTCCTCTATGTGTGTCCAATCATCCTCAATCATCCCTCCATGGATCTCTATAAATATCTGAGGAACTTGATCCCTCATTTGGATTTGATCTTGTGCCTATTAAATTCAAATTTAGCATGCACACTTAGTTTCCATTACCATTACTCATGTTATATCACTTCATTCTACCTAAATCAACATCTTTATCAACCTAAACCCACCTAAATAAACTTATTCACAGGATACCCTTATAATGTTATAACATTTTTGACTTACCTCTAACCTTAACTCTTTTATCAAAAACCATCTACCCTAACCCACAAACATTTCAACACACCACTCTTACTTGAAAGCTACCCTATCCCAACCAACCCTTAGCATTTTCAATAGTAAAAATATTTAAAACCTAACCCATTTTATTATAAAATTTTATTAAACATATTCACCATTGACTTAACCACTGATAGTCACTATGACTTTTGATGGTCAAGTGACCATTTGGCTTTAGCAGTCAACCATTAATAGTTAAGTCTAACTATCGATGGTCAAGTATGACTACTAATGGTCACTATATATGACCATGGGTGGTAAAACACTTAAACCTACCTTCCTAAACCCACCTATAACAATAAAATTCAATAAATAAACACCCTCCCCTACCTTATACCCTACCCCTAACCCAACTACTCCTTTAATTTTGATTTTCACTTGCTAATTTTACTAATCACACCTAAAACCTAAATTTATGGAAAACCCCCCCAAAACCCTACCAAAACAAACATAAAATAACCACATTCATCTTCAAAATGATCTAATCAACTAATCTAATAATTTGAAAAACCACCTACCTCATTCTCTGACCATTATTGAGGATGAATCCCATGTCTCACTACTCCACCATGTCCTCATCCTCCTTACATCCTTAGTCCTATGCTGATCACCTCAAAATGTACCTCAAACCAATAAAAAACCACCCAATCATCAGTCAACCCCACCTCATCAGTACTATTACCCAAAAATGCCAAATCACCAAGAGCATGGAAGTCACAAAAGTCAAAAGTAAAAATAAAAAATGATTTGACATTTTCATTTTTATATTCCATGGTGTTAAGGTTTTTCCTTAACCATAAATGGTTAGGGTGACCATCGATGGTCAATTTTAGGATCCCTAACCATCGATGATCAGGAAACCCACTTTTTAAAATAATTTATGCACCAACCCCTTAATACACCATAATTTTGGAGATTACTTTTTCCACCAAACTAAACCCAACCTTCAAATAATACCCTCTCTAACCAACCAACCACCTAACCATGTCCACCTTAACGTTGGTCATTTTTGGCTTGAACTATCATGTATTTTTACAATTACCTTACCTTGGTCCTTTTTGACCATAATGATTAACCTTGCCATGTTTAACATTTTAATTTGCACCACCTAGTTCACAATCAAACCATTTGTGTTTCTTAAAGGAGAAATTTATTCCTTAGATACCTATGAAAATATTAACCCTGTCTAGGATGCTTGATAGAGATGACCTAATTAGCTATTCCTAATGTTGTGGCCCAATTACACCACCATTAGTCTTTTTAGAACCAACCTTATTTTTACCAACTATGGCAACTTAGTCTTTGCATAATCTTAGCTATTACACTAAGTCACATTTTGTGTACATGTTTGCACTTAAAAAACCCAACCACCCTTGTCACCAACCTCATGACTCACCATAAATCTCTTGTCAAACCTTGAATCATTTTTAGTTTCACCTCATCGACTCCTAGTTTTAGGGGGAACACCTCCTCCCATACTTGAGGAAACCAAACCTTTGACTAACAATCTATTTTTATTTTTTATCTTGTTGATACAAAGTTGTATAATTAAAAGGGGGAAAATGTAGACACTATAAAACTACACAGAATGGTTTTAGATGTCAAAATGTTTTAGGATCCATTGGGGACCACCTAACCCTTCTTGACCTACTAACCAACCCATCAAACCTTGTGTCTAGTTAGCTACATAGATAACTTAACTCACTAACTCACTAACTAATACTTAACCCAATCTTGTTAACCCACCTTGACCCCTTTACCTTTAGACACATGACCACTGATGGTTAGCATGGCCATTAATGGTTAGGTTGACCATCAATAGTCAGGTCTTCCTAATTTTAAAAGAAATACTAATTGTGTACAAGCTAGCATGACATAATTTAATATGCCTACCTTGCCTATTGCTAAATAACCATGAAGCATCAATATCATAAATCCAACCTCTTAGGGAACCTTCTATCTTCTATCTCTGTTTTCCTATAAAAGGAGGGGAGTAGGAGGTGAGGATCCATCATCACAAGCGTTATATCACATAGGTATTCAAGATTTCCAGCTAGTATTCCTTATAGTAATTTAACAACTACAACATAGATCCAAACCTCTACCAAAATTTTTTCAACCATCAACCATTTTGTAGGAAATAGGTACATTTTGTATTTCATCTTTGTTTTTTTAGATTCTGACTTCTATGCCTAAATCAAACCTCCTACACCTATCTTCCAACTTTCATGTCCCTAACCAAACCATCAATAAACCCTTACCTAATCATTGACCCATTCTATAAATACCTTTTAAGCAACTTCAAAATCCATAGGTAACCAACGATGGTCAGCATAACCACTGACAGTCACCTCCAACCATCGATAGTTACCCAACCACTGATGGTTAGCATAACCATTGATGGTTACCCTAACCACCAATGGTCACTATGGTAAGAGATAATATCAAGTTATTTTTAACCCCATACCCCCAACCAAATCCAACTTTTTGTGTCCCTATATATTCATAGACCCCTACCTAATTTTCTAAACCTGATTTGATCTATTTTAGCACTAGTATTGACCCACTATTACTATATTTAGTTTTATTATTATTATCAAGCACCTATTTATTCTTTTATTTCATTTAAATTATTTTTTTATTTGATGCAATTATATCATATTTATCTCTTTCAACTTATTCATTATCAAAGAATGGATTGACATGCTCCTAAAAAGCTCACGCATCTTGGATCCAGCTCATGCTAGGCAGTCCACCTTACTATCTTTCTAATAACCCCTTTTGTTAGTTCTTTCTTATCTATAGTTCATCCTTTTAAGATAAAGAGGATATATCCATACTCATCTATATCATGCATGAACAATAATCAAGTTCTTCTACCATACCCTTATATATATAACCCTAATGCATGGATAGATAAATACTTTAAAAATTCATTACTTATGTTACTTCTATCTACTAAAATAGAGGAGTAAGAGTTAGAGATACATACCTTAAATATGAACCCATCGAAACTCAATCTATCCCTTCACCAATGGTGTTTTGTAAGGAATTGTTGTGGTCTGTAAGGATCACTAATATAGGTCAAAGCATCCAAGACTTTTCCACAATACAATATCCTTCTCTCTAAATTTGAATCCTAAGAAATGACTCCTCAAGTAGAATGGTGGAAGAGTAGATTATAAAAAAGTGCAAATGAATGATTAATTATATATTTCTCTCTAAAATAAATAAAAGGATGTGTATATATATTTAGATCTAAACCTAAACTCTTACAAATTTTTATCCAATAGAGTCAACCCAATTGACCCTATATCATTATATAAATAAATTAGTTAGGTCCCAAAATGAGTTAGTTTAGGTTCACCTAATCTCATAATATGCTCATATATTTTAAGTGTAGGATCAACGTAGGTTGACTTTTTTTAGTAAAAGTCAATAAGAGGTTTTGGATGAGGTAGGGAATATTTGAGGTGGTGAATTTCTTAAAGGAATGTTTAAGGGAAGTATCAAAGCTTAAGGAAATGTATAGGAGATATTTATGTTGGTTTCAAGTGGTGGTATAGGGGATAACAATATTATGAATCATTAATTGTCTACCCACCCATTTATTGGTGCACCCTTTAAGGTAGTCACTCAGAGAGATTGAGACTTGATGGATTCCTACAAAAGAGAAAGCATCATTAATTGATAAAGTTTAAAAATATTATGTGTATATACCTCCCTTCACACCAATTCTCCTGTAGAAGAATACAACATGGGAATGTATCCATTTTTAATATGCATGGCA
Organism: Torreya grandis; assembly: GCA_037957365.1. Taxonomy (NCBI): domain Eukaryota; kingdom Viridiplantae; phylum Streptophyta; class Pinopsida; order Cupressales; family Taxaceae; genus Torreya; species Torreya grandis. Next base: position 1,044,283 of record JARHVA010004416.1, on the reverse strand, counting down.
TTCATGGAAGGTTTTAAGCAACTTGATGTAATTTTATTTCATATACATAGGTTCCAAGAACATTGGATCATCGAACAATAGAATAATATGCCAATCCATATGTATGAGGTTCTTAGGATCTTAGCTTACTAGCTAAGACATCATGTAAAACTCAATATGTAAGAGGCTCTCAGGATATTGGTCCACTAGCCAATATAATTATGTGTAAATCAATATATATGTGGCCCTCAAGAAATTGGTCTACTAGCCAAGAATAAATGTGCCAATCAATATGTATGTGGACCTTAGGACATTATTACACCAACCAAAAATCAATGTGTTAATCAAAGTGTATATGGCCCTCAAGATATCAATCCATCAATAAAGAGAGTTAATGTCTAGATGATCCCAGGCATGTCAAGGTGAAGAATATAAGAGATATTCAATGCAAAAATGGCTCTAGGAATGCTAAGGCATAGAGTGAAGAAATAAAAATAGTTGATACATGAAGGGCGCTTAAGACATATATCCACCATCTAATCTAATGAGTAGAGTGAAATAGATAGTTGATAATTTGAGGGCCCTCAAGACATCTATACACCAACCATTTCAATGCATAGAGTGAAATAGGCACCTTAGTAATCTTGAGACACCTTGGTGTCTAAGACCACCACATCTGGTGGGTGAGGAAGGATGGGATCTTGGAATCATGTGACACATCCCCATCATGATCAACTTAGCTATTATTTTCAATCTACTTATTCTCCCCTATACTTGCCCAAAGTAATAGTTATGGACATATTAACACATGAACCAACAAGAATAATCATCATAGTAACTTGAAGAAACATTAGTTGATCATGTAAATGAAAAATTAATAAAATGAGACCAAGTATTCTCAATAATGAAATCAAATTAAAATTAAAATTCCTTTATGAATTCCATGGTTATCCTCTAACTAAAAATATTTGAAATCAATAAGAAAAAAATGTTAGTTTCCAAGCAACTTAAATAAGAGATTAAACAAGTTAAAATAAGTTTAGCAATCACATTTAGCAAAAATCAGATCACAATATGATCAATATGTGTTTGTATGAATTGCTCAAGGGGAGAAGGAATAAATTAAGATATTGTAGTGATCCACTAGTCATCTGAAGAATCAAACTACATTATAGCATAGGTGATATATTCTACCAGCCATTACTAATAGAATTTATTATGGATCTAATTACCACTTTATTATGTTGAATTCATTATTATTTGATTATGAGTGACATGTATAAGATAACTATACCACTTCCACTACATAAAATGATAGTATTAATTTCAAAAATATCATGTAGGAATGTGTTATGCCACTATCACTACACAAAATGATATAGTTGAGTAGTTGGTACCCTACTTTAACATAAGAATTTACATATAATGATACCTATAATTAGGTTCCACTTGTATGTGTAGACCTAATATTCATGGCAAGAGAGATGTAGATATGTCATTTAAAGATAAGGACACCTACAAAATCACCACTTCTAATTCCTATTGACACATAGTAATATACAAGTACCGAAGGTAGTTAGCAGTTCCAACTATCAAAATTAACAAGTCTTCATTATGAGAAAATTTATCAATATCAAATGTATTCATTCCATTTTACTACCACATAACTTCATAGTAATTCTACATGATTATCAACTCTTCAAGGATGTCAATCATTATTATAAGTCCAAATTTATCAATTAATTGATTCATCCTAATGATATCAAAAAATGCAGGGCTACCTTAATCCATTCCATATGATACATAGCTATGAAGATACTCTCATAAACATTTTACATGAACCCATAAATAGCATCATAAGTCAAGGTATGATCATATATGCACAATTAGCATCCTAAAGCTATCCAAATATAACATGCTCTTTTCATGAAAGAATTATTATGTAGAGACATACCTACTCTAATTAGCTCCAAAATGCAAGATTACCACTCAACTAGTTATCATAATCAATATTAGATTTATTCAAGACATAACCTCAATACCAAAGTTTTGTCATATCCTATTTCATTGAACAGCTCTAAACAATAAGAGACACTTTATTCAACATTTCAAAAATTTAAGCATATGCAATCAAACTATCCAGTGGATTCATAATTTCAAAAGAGATATCATTACAACATTTTCATAGATATTATCACTTGAGCATTAGTTTAAGAATTATAAGCCATCTTTCTTTAGATTTATAGCCCATAATTAACATGGTAGAACCATAATAAAATTTCATCTATCAAGATATGCACTATATTAGGAAAGCATCATGTGCATCCACATATGTAAATATAAATATAACTATCATAAATATCTAGCACCAAGGTCTCCTTAACAAGAAGGCCCATTGTCCTTTCAAAGATAATAGTTTATCACATGCATTTCATGCTTTGTCTTAATAGATTACTCAAATAAGTATCTTAGGGATTATACAAAATTTGGTTCTCACAACCATTTCATATCAAGACTTGAGTATCCTGTGATCAAGGTTCTTAGGACAATTTTTTGCATAATGATCCATAGTTCCATAGTTGAAGCAAGCACCCCAAATACTGTCTTATCCAAACTATGTCTATTGGGCCTTACTTGGTCTTGAGTCTATGTTTCTCATAGTTGGAGCTTGTGTATGAGCATAAAACCTCTTACATATTATTAAATGTAGTTCTTACTTCTACTCCTATAAATAGATTCATAATATTGTCTAACCATTTGTTCCCTTGTTGGGGTCAAGAGACTCTTTTTTGTAACTTATAAATTTGAGGCAATAATTCTTTTAACACTATCATCACACACTAAAGGATCTGAGGAGTTTTAGGATGGATTTTGATTGGATACATAATTTAGGGATCTTTTTGACCACCATCTTCTATGCCTTCCATTTCTTTTTTCACATCTTGTGTACATAATTCAAGTTTAAAAAGCTAGCAATTAACATGTTTCACATTAAATTTAGACAATTCAAGACTAACCAAAGTTAGAAAGGTAATGAACCTAAGCTTATTATCCCTAGATCTCCTAGATTTTAACCCAATATTTGATAGCAAAATTTTCAAGCCCATTATTAAATGTGACTTAGTCAAAATTAGAAAATAAGCCAAGCATTTAAATGGCTATGGAAAAAAGGGTTGTGAAAGGATCTAATAAAATGGCTAAGATAATCATTGTGAAAGTAAGGATTTTTAGTGAACTCATCAAATGGATAAGGTAAATTGCCTATATGGCTAAGTAAAAAACAACACTTGACTAAGCTAAAATCTATGACTAATCAAAAGTGACTAAAACCAATAAAAATAGAAGGCACCAAAAACTTACACATAATAATTTGGCAAGGCTAATATCAAATGATTTAATGAAGTGAAAAAAAATCTAAGGAAAAATGCCAAGGTAATAAACCAACAAATCAAGACTAAGTAAAAAATTAAGAAACAAACATACATCAAGGTTTAAAAAATCTCTCGATACTAAACAAATAGTGTCATTGGTCGAGTCGAATATCCGAAAAACATCAAAAAACCACAACTAGAAAACCATCTCATCTATTGACTAGAAGTTAAATCTTCTATAATTATTATAGAGACATAGTCCATTAAATCAAGGACAAGAAGACTAAGCTAGGTGTTTAATAATGTTTAAAGATACATATTCCAAGATTGGCCTACCAAAACCTTGATAAATAATAATTAATGTCAAACTAGAATAATATCAATCTTTAGTCTATACAATCCTATTATACATGATTTATTCCTAACAAACACATGACCATTTAATTTATATCCCCTCATTTATGGATAAGCATAGTCCATAATATGAATTCTTATAGAATACATGAGGAGGCACAAAGCTCATTTCTTAGGTTGAATCTCAAGAATTTTTGATCGAATATAAAATACTCAATAGTTTAATAAAATATTTGTACAGTCTTAAAAAAAATTCCCTACTTGATAGATTCCTTCCAAGTGGATATATATTCAAGGTGTATTTATATTCATAATATCACTATTTCTAAGATTTGTTTAAGATTTTTTTTACTTAGATTATTCCTTATTAAACATTAGCCACCAAATCTAGATTGGTTGAGCATAATCCATATTATGAATGGGATGACATAACTAAATTCATAAAATCGTGACCTTATATCTTAATCATCCAAATCATGGGTAGCATAAATCATATGCATTTATATAGGATTGATTCTTCATACACACACATATACATACATACATATATAGTTTATTTAAGTAACTCAAGGTATAAGAATCAAGTGAACATAAGAAAATTAGATGAATAACTTAAATATGTTTATATATTAAGTCCATTTAATTGGCCAATATCAGTCATGAATATATAATCCTCCACAAGGATTCCATTATCAACAAGGATCCATCGCAAGTAGGTATATTGATCTTATATATTAAGTAGACTATGAAATAGTTCTCTATGGTAATAAAAAGTGCATTTAATTATAAATATTTATAATAATAATAATAATAGTGGCTCATACTTAGCACACAATCAATCATAATACATAAATACAATAATTTTAATTAATAATTCTTAATACTTGGTTTCCAACTAGTTATAGAAAGCAGCAAAGCACTAGTAGACTATAGTTGATGATGAGATCCTCTTCACTAAAAGTGAAACTTTGGCTAATAGAAGGTGGGCTCACCTCTAATCCTTTTTCCATCATAAAAAAACTAATCTAGGTACACTTGAATAGGACTCTCATCTACATGCATGTTCATATCATGGTGTAAGGTAAGTAAAGGTAAAAATTAGTCAAGATGTCTTGGGGTCAAAGAGATAGCTACTCACAAGGTTACAATCTAATCATCTCTAAGTAAAGAGGTTACCAACTTTGAATCTAGTTTTATAAATTATAAAATAAAAAAAGAGAGAACATAAGGATCACAAGGATAGTGTAGACACCATAAATTTACACACCATAATTTTGAATGTCAAAACACCCCTAGCCCACCTTCAGACCCCCTTTGGACTAGTTTCACCCTTTAATGAGCAATCGAACCTAGCCCAAGTTAGGATTGACCACCTAGATAACCAACCTTTGTGCCCATCTTCACCCTTCACCCTCAACCACTGATGATTAGGATGACCATTGATGGTCGCCCTAACCATCGATAGTTAAGGTGTACCTCCTTATCCAACAACAAGCAAACCACTTCACCTTCCTTTTATAAATATAACTTGTCGTTATTCGCATGTTATTCATTACATGATTTATTTATAATTATACATCCCATTTGAACCTCCACTTGAACCTCTTGCTTGTGTCTATAAAAAGAAAGGAGTAGGAAGGTGAAAACTATCTGCAATTATTATCAAGATCTTGTGCATCCAAAGTTTCTTTTTATAGGTCAATCATCATTAGCAATCCATCAATCTAGTAATCTTTTTAGAGAGCCTACTTGCCTATACTACTCTACCAAAATTTCAAGTACCTTTACTCTATTGGAACCATGCCAGAATCCACTAACAGGCCAACCACCTCAACCCTTCACAAGATCAACCTATGGCAAGATACGTACTTGTTTTTTATATTCATTTACTTTATTTCCATTTCACAATTAGCCTAGCACCAATCCAACTCTCAAAATCCAACTTTGTGATCTTTTCAACTAGCCATTTATCACCTAAAGTCAACACACAGTAACTACTGATGGTTGCCTCAACCACTGATGGTTTGTCTAACCACCGACAATCACCTTAACCATCAATAATTACCTTAACCACCGATGATCACCGCAACTACGGATGATCACTATAGTAGGAAATAAGTTATTTTCTCCCTCTAACCCCCAAACAAATCCAATTTTATGTGTCCCTACCTATTCATAGACCCCTATCCTATTTTATGAAGTACACCTAATCCATTTAGCATTAATATTAACTTTATTATACTATATTAGTCATTTCTAGTCTATTTCTTTAGCAAGCATTTCTTGTGTTCAATTTTAGTACCTTTTTATTATTTATGAAAGTACTTTATCATTATATTTATAAACTTAATTTTTTTAAATGTGTGTATTGATAACCCTTAAGGAAGCTCTTACTTATGGGATCTAACTAGCGCTAGACAATTCACTTAGCTATCTATCTAACCAACTATTTGCTTTAGTGTTATCTTATTTCTAGGTCATCTTCCCAAGCCAAAAGGAGATCTTCACAACCATTTGATTCAACACGTGCAAAATCAAACAAGTTTTCCAATGATACCCATATTTAGTTTCTTCTTCTTCATTTCTCAAAATATAATCTAAGATTCACTGAAACACCTTTTGGCATGCCCGATGGGACCTTGAGTCTTTAATTAGGTTGTCTCTTGTTTGTATCTATATGCTTTATCTATATTATATGATCATAAATTACATCAAACTTTATTTTGGGCTTAAAATTTGATACATACATTGGTTGATTTTAAGTTTAGCTCACATAGTTTAAATTAAGGAAAAATAATTTGATCATAGCATAATTCTTGTTGTACACCCTAAACCAAACCACCTTCATCAATTAAACATCAAAAAAACTTGAGATAAGGCCAAATAGGATTTCATCACCTAATGGTCACCTTACCCTTTCCTAGCAATCCTAATTGGAGGTCATTACCAAGGGGACAACGAACTTAGCTCTCTGGTTGAGTATAAAATCTAAAAATTAGTATATATTGGTTAAGAACCTAACACCCTTATCACTATGGTGTGTGAAGTGAGAGGATAGGCCCCAATACTAGGCCACATATTGATTCCTAATACATATTATTTTTGAGACCCTGAACAACCTAAATCCAACTAGATACTTCCTTTATAATACCCGTTCTACAAGCCAAATTTAGTCACATAATCTAGTGAAAGCTTAAGGCATAAGCCAAAAGAGAGACTAAAAAGAACATTTAGTACTTAACATAATTTTTAGAGTGTGATTGATTTTCTTAATAATTTCTTGCCTTCTCCTTGTTTGAGTGCTAAGATTGTTTATGTATTCTCTCACCCTCACATTGGATGTTTCTAACTCACCATCAATGAAAGAACCTAGCGGAACAAAACCCATCACTAAAATAATTAGATTCTTCTACCTCCTTATCCATAGACTATGTCTTTGAACTAGAAAACTCTCCTCACTTTTTATGAAGTCCTTCTTTCCCTTTAGAAGTTACCTAAGAAGATATATAATTTTTCACTTTCTTAGATAACAACCCTATGACCCATTAGCATTACCTTAACATTATGTCTCATCATACCCCTACTTCAATTTTGCTTATGGACCCACCTTATGGCATACCTTCCCACCTCATGGGAAACACTTCTATTATCACATTCACCACCCAATTGTTGGATACCTAAGCCTCTTCATCCACCAATAATATCTTTGATACTACTATGCAAAACCAAAATATCCAATGTATAAACACCCTTATACCTTCCACCCCCACTAATAACTCCTCTACCTTGTGAAAAACCCAACCACTAACCACCTATACTCCCCTCACCATTAGAATACCTACCACTAGAATTTCCAACCTTCATTTGGCTATCTCTAATCTACTAACCAATAATCCACTTCAAAATCTTGTACTACCTATACCTCATACCTTACCACCAATTATCACAAAGGTCAGTACCCTTCCTTTGATCGACAACCTAACCACCACTCCTACCCAATAGGTGGACATTACGCCAAACCTAAGTTACATCCCTAACCAACAAGGGAATATGCATTTACCTACTACCCAACAACCCACCTATACCTACCCTTACATAGCTTCTATCTAACCACCAATGTCCACATACCAACATGTGGTGGCTTCTCAACTTCCTATAAATTATCAATATGTCACCTAGCCACCACAATAATATGCACCTTACAACCTTTTAGGTGCACAACCCCAAATAGATCTAATGAAAATTTTGATGGATAAGATGACCAGTCTAGATTCATCTATCTCTAGGGCTCATAATGTCCTATCATATGATCAAATATGTAATGAACCCATTCACCCATCTATCCCTATCAAACCATATCATCCTCAATGGGAACTCCCCAAGTTCTCTAAGTTTTAGAGTAAGGAGGATCCCTAAAAACACTTTAGATAATTTAGGAATACATGTTATTTAATTGCCTATGATGATTCCCTTCTTCATCATACCTTTCCCATGTCCCTATCTAGTTTAGCATTAGATTGGTATAGTGCCTTAGCCAAGCATTCCATCTTCTCCTTCACCTAGCTGGCTCAAAATTTCTTGGATCACTTTTTAATAAATATCTGTAAGAAGGTTTCCATCACTAACCTCTACTCTATTTGGAAATTTGATGATGAATCTATTTCTAATTTTTTAGCTCGTTAGAGCAGCCTAATCAATCAATTTTCCTTCTCTTTACTCAACCCAAACTAATAGAAATTTTTTCTTGGGTATATGTAAAACACATCTCTTCCACCTTACGTGTTTAGATATTTCAAACCTTTGATGAATCTTTTACCATGGCACATAAATCATAAAATAGAGCCATCAATTAAGGAAAGTTAAAACTAAAAAAATAAAAACTCTTCCTATAAAACCAATGAGACTTCCTCTTCTAAATTAAGCAACCAAACCAACATTAGGACCAAAATCAAGGAAAATACGAATGAAATTATCCTTAAAACTACTTCTCCACCATCTATCAACAAATTAAATTCCTTTGGTTCCTTAAATCAAATATGAGAAACAAAAAATCGAACAAAAAAAATAATTTACTCCATTGGGAGAATCTTATGTTTTAATTTTGGAAAAGTTACTGAAGGCTAACTCATATAGTTGCCTTCTATCAAACCACCTCAAAATTTTGATTCTTCTTGTCCCACACCTATTTTTTAAAATTAGAATGACCTATGCACTTTTCATCAAGTAGTTATGCATGATGTTAGTATGTATAATACCTTCAAGAGCATTGTCCAATCTCTCATTGATAAGGGGGAGCTTGTGTTGGACAACCTTAATGCACCTCAAAACCAAGCCTTAACATTTTTAGGTAACCTTTCCCTAATCATACACCTATAAAAAATGAGAGTAATAAGGTTGAGTGTTATCATGATTCCCATACTATTAACATGGTTATTGACACACTCATTACTGAAGAACCTACTGCTCAACCTATTTTTTCTTCACCCTCTCCACTTATTGAGGTAGTGGAGTTACCTTTTCCTCTTTTAGAGACCCAAACTAAGGAATCACCCCTTTCTCTTATTCTACTTATTGAGGTAGTGAATCCATCAACCCCTCCTTCACTTGACATACCAAAACAAGCAACCATTTTATCATCTTTCTCAAACATTAAATAGCTTGCCTCCGCTTTAGAGATTATTCCCCAAAAGTAAGCCACCATGTCTGCACCTCCCATAGAGGATTCACCCATATAAATCTTTCATATTTTTATTTAAGAAGAGGAAGAGGTAACTATTCCAATTTCTCAACCTATGGGTTTATCTTTCAAGTCCACTATCTAGGAAACAAAAATAGTCTACAAACCATTCTCTAGGTTAGTGAAGAAATTGGAATTTATCTCCAATCTTGACATGGATCGAGCCACATTTTGGTATTTATTGAGGATCTCTTATATCACCAAATAGGAACCTCCAACCCCCATTTTATATAACAAACCACCACTCCTATTATCCAAACCCCTATCTTACCAACCAAATAGTTAAAAACCTCTACCAACCCAACAATTCCTCAACCATCTAATGCACCTAAACCCCAAACAACCAGATCACCTTCTCTAAGTAGACTAACCAAACCAACTAAAAACCTTGTAACCTTCCCTACATAAATCCTTAATCACCAATATATGAAAGTAGATATTACCTCACCAAACCCAACAACCAAACACAAAATTAAATCAACTAAGGAAGTGAAGCCAAAAAAAGGCTAGAGGGCCAAACTCCTACCTCCTTCAACCTTGCTCTCTATCTTGGGGCCTCATATTTCCAATTTGATTAAGAAGGTAGTAGTCCCAACCAAGACCAACCACCATTGTTTGTTACACCATCACACTTGCTTTCTGATACACCTATCTTTACCATGCCATCAAACACTAAACTACCTATCCTAAAACCTCTTACCTCCAACCTATTAACCTCCACTTTACCAAAAACCAAACCATCAGCTAAGAACACTACCTTACACAAAAATCCTAATACCATTCTTATTACCAAAAATACTTCCATCTCACCAATAAAGATAATTTTTTTTCCACCTTTAGCTAAGCCTTACTCAGTCATCTTCCAAAAGTTATTACAAGCCTCTTGCTTGGCTTTACCTCCCATCAGACCATTTGACCCTATCATTCTGAATCTCATTTGATATAATGACCACCAAGTGTGTTCCTATCATGGGACATTGGGGCATGACATGAAGAATTACAAGGATCTCCAAACCATATCCATAGGCTCTATGATGAGGATAATCTACCAATAGAGTAACCTCCCATGGGTCCATTGCCAATCTTATAACTAATAACCACTACCCAATGCCTACCCATTCCCCCAGTCTCACCTCAAATTGAGGTGGAATCAAACCCATCTCTTACCCTAAATCTTCCCTCTATCCATACTATCCATGTGGTCACATTATCACACACTCAATAAAAGGATAGGGGGAAGGCCAAAGTGTCCATTTCATGGACATACCCATATTCCACCTACCAACTAAAATAAAATCAAACACCTTCACCTTCAACCAAACCTAAGATACTTATCTTGGCTACCTCTACTCCAACCCCTATAAATCCATCAAGAGAGTAGTTATCAAATAGCTTCACTAGAACTTGGCCAAGACGAGCTTATATGAGTTGATTACTACTTCACCTCATCATTTCTAATAAATGATTGAGACATTGTAATTGGTAGAGGTCTAACCTAAATACCCTCAACCTTTGATGGCTTTTATCACCACCCTCAAAATTTCCAAGCTTATCACCTTCAAGAATTCAAAAATACCTTCTAACCATTTTGATGACCCAAATCCACCTCTCTTTATTACTACTTACATTAACCAAATCCACATCAAATGGTTCATGATTGATAGAGGATCTAGTATTAACATCATCTCCTCTGATACCTATCACCAACTCAACCTGTTAGATAATGTCATGTCTAAAACCTTGGCCATACTCTGATCCTTTAATGATGCCATGGCCAATACCCTAGGAATTCTTATCCTTCATATCCATTTGGGACCTTACACACTCCTTGAACTCTTATATGTAGTGGAAGGAAAATTTTAGTATAATGTTTTACTTAGATGACCTTGTATCCACTCCATGGGTTACATTCCATATACCCTTCATCATTGATTTAAATTTGAGTATGAAGGTTAGGTTGTCACTATACAAGCTAATTCAAGCCCCTTTTCATAATATAACATGACTTACTGACCTAATGGCATCCTCCTACCCCCATCTAACACACCTTCCTTAACCAAAGACAAGCCCTTAACCATGAAAGAGGAAGTCATACCTCTTCCTACCAATGAGGCATCAATTATCTCATCCATCCCCTTTCATCATATCCCCACATCAAATTACTTAGAATCCACATTCAAACATATTTTACTAGGGGAATATGGTCTCCTCACCCTTGATGCTTTCCCTATCCCCAAGCATATGGGAAACTTGAACACCAACTCAGATATGACCCCAACATTAGAACCATTATTCCCTTTGGACCTTCACACTATCAAACCCATTTTATCTATGGGGGACTTGGAAAACCACTTGATGCTTATACCACCTCCTCTTCACCTTGACTATTCACCTCTAGCTTCTCCTATCTAGACAAATTAAGTTTAGCTAAGACATGCCTCCATAGGTGTGCTTAGAAAGGATTTGGTCGTGGATGATATGAGCACATCACAAATGAGTTGATTTCCATTGAGAACAAAAATACTCATGATAAACATGTCCTTGGTTTCATTTTACCCACAAAGAAGCAAACCAAACCACCTACCACCACTATTATTGAGGAAGACATCCCTTCCTCACCAACCTCTTCACCACCTGAGTATGAGAGAATGACATCATCTGACCTAATTTTTTTTTTGAAAACATGATCAACCTTAGACCCTTAACTTATCCAAAGAGGGGGTAACCATAACCATCCTTATGACCCATCCTGAGATGATAAGAGATGACTCTCCTACCATTAACATTGTTCAGTGCTAGGATGACAATTATATTCTCACCTACCTTGGTATCCTAGATTCTTTCATACACAATTCCCTTCCTACCGAGACTTTAACCATGCTAAATTATTCCACCATGGATATCAACTTAGGTACTTTAAAAAACCCTTGCATTGTCAAAATTGGCTAATCACTAAATTCTAAGGAAATTTAGGACTTCCCCTCTTTCTTCTAATATCCTAGCATAAAATTTGATTGGTGTTATAGTGACATGCTTAAAATCAACCCTAACATTACCACCCATAACATATTCACTATTAGGTTGTGGAGCTAAAAGCTTCACTGATGCAAACAAGGAAGGAGGTTGCTGAGTGTCATAGTCACTAACGTCGGTCAAGCCAATCGACGTCGGTCAGGGGTAGATAAGAAGGCAACTAACATCAATAGTATTTAGCTGATGTCAGTCATCTCTAGGTAGATAGGGACTAATGTTGATCACCTGTGCAGTTTTGGAACTGTTAGTTACACAAACAGTTAATTAACGAACCAGTGTTTGCATGTTGAAAGGCTAATTTTAGTCTTGAGCTGTGGATCTAATTATTGTAATTGGATGCCAAATTATTTTTTGCATGAGATCTATATAATAGACTCATGGGATATATTGTAATTTTTTCTAGTTTGAGTGAGCAAGGTTAGCTCCTTTAGAGGGAAGAGATCAAGGTGTGTTCCTCCTAGTTCCACAGGGGTGCCGAGTGTGTATGATTAAGTACAGCTGCAGGTTGTGCAAGTTTTGGTAGAAGATCCACCAAGGTACTAGTTGAAGAATCATAAGGACTTGGTGAGGCAAGGATAAGGGTTCTTCAGGGTGTAGAGAGATCTACATGGTAAGTATGATCAGTTGATTTATAGGTGTTTGTGTGTGCAAGGTCTAAGGTGGATCTGTAGGATAGCAAGGTTAAAGGAGATGGGCAACACAGCAAGGTGCAAGATCAAGGAGATCTACTTGGAGTGCATGGAGCACTTGTGGAGAGTGTGGAGCACTTGTTTACTGATAGTAGTGATACTAACTGGTGGTACTGGCAGTAGTGATACTGACTGGTTGGAGGTGAACACCAACTCTATGTTTGAGTTGTGTGTTGGGACTGTAAAAAAGAGAGTGAGATCTTGAAGAGATTTACTATTTATGCCCTAGAGGTGTGGGAGCCCTAGAGGTGTGTAAGGAAGAAGACTGTGGCAATCTTATTTGTTGTATTTCCTTCTAGAAGAGTATTAATACAATTGGGTATTGTCTCTCATATTCTATGTTATTTCTAAATTCTAGTTACTTGTGCATTCTAGTTAAATTCTGTGTTAAGTTACTAATCCAAAGGTAATCAATTGTGCTTCTGAGTCCTAACAGTTGGTATCAGAGCCAGGGTGTTGGTTCATAGCTTGATACCACTAACAGGTGGTATCAGAGCTGAGGTTGCAGGGAGCAAGTTTGTGTTTGATTACAGGTCACTCTCAGGGGTTTCTAATTGAGTGGGAGTATAACAATGGTAGAAGAAATTATGCTAAGAATGGAGGAATTGAAAATCATGAATGGTTAATTACGATGTTATGGAAAGAAAGAGCAGGTAAAGAAATATTGTTGGTTGGTAGAAGATCAGCATGAAGGAACTGAAGAAGCAGATGTTGCAGGTGTTGTTGCACAAGATGCTCTAGGATGTTCCTTGGATAAAGTATAATCTTGGTTTATAGATTTTATTGCCTCTTTCCATGTAGCCCCAATTAGAGGGGTTGGTGAGCCTTGTCAAAGTATTGGCAAAGGGGAAGTGTTGCTGAAATTATAGGTGGCCAACACATGGGTGTTGAAGAAGGTCATGAAAGTCCTAGTTTAAAAGATGCGGCTAATTGCTTCAGGAAAGTTGGGTGATGAGAGATGCACAAAAAATATCATAGTGGATGCACTTGAATTAGTAAGTGGTAAGAAAGTAGGTACTCTTTATCTACTTGCTTGTATTACTGATTCTTCTTCTATTGTAAGGACGTGGCTTTGTAGGCTTGGTCACATTAGCAAGAAGGAGATGCATGTTCTTAAGAGGAAGTTAGATGTTTTTGACAAACTTAAGAACTGGAAAGCCTTGGTGTTTATGGAGGAGATGATGTACATTGATCAGTGGATGGGACTGGATATCTCTGAGCAAGGTAGTTTGGATAGAGTTTTGATCCAAAGAGAGCTCGGGGGTAAAATGTCATCACTCATAGGAAAACATAAGTACTGGTGTTAGTCAGGGAAAACTAGCATCAAATAGATAGGTATCGATGTCGGTCATGTGCAGATAGGCAAATTTGGTGGTGTCAGGTAGGTGGAAACTGATGTCAGTAGGATAACCAGTGTCAGTGACTTGGATAGTCGCATGGAACCAATGTTGATCGAATGCAGACTATGTGGTGACCGAGGTCCGTCACTGGAATGGATTTTGGGTGGAAGCAAGCTGTCAAGGAGTCTCAAATGCCCATATGGAGGACTAAAAGGGTAAGTAAGCATCAAATTCGTTGTTCCTCTTCTTTATACTCATTGCTCACTATAGAGTAGGAAGGTTCTAGGAAACAGTGGGAGCATGGCATGAATAGGATGCAAAACCAAATAGGAGATTTGGTAGGGTTGCCAGCTGGAAGAAAGCATTGAAAGACGAATGGATACCTTAGTTAAAGAATAGAGAGAATGGATACGTGAGATGGAAGGCTAGGTCATATGGTCTTGATGAAGCTATAGGATAGTGGTACAGGTTTTGACAGGTGGATGACAAAGCACGGCTTTAGTCAATGTCAGTGTAACCATTGTGTTTGTCTTACCAGGTTGGATGATGGTTCCAACATTATCTTGTTACTGTATGTGGATGGTTTGCTAGCTAATGGTTTAGACATAGAGGATTTTGCTGAGCTAAAGGTAAGGTTAGTTCAGTGGTTTTACACAAAGGATTTGGGAGCAGTGAAATTCTTTGGCATGAGTAATCCTAGAGATAGGGAAGATCACAAGTTGATGTTGTCACAAGATGATTGTGTGAAGGTAGTGCAGGATGTAGAACATCAAGCACACCTATGGATGGACAGTTCATAGAATAGGGTCCCCAATCACATAATGAGGTTGAGTACATGTGTACTCCCTGAGTTTGCCCAAGCAGTGGATGCTGTCAGAAAGTTTGTGGCCAATTCGGGAAGGAAGCACTGAAAAGCAGTTCAATGGGTTCTCAAGTATCTGAGAGGGACCAGCAGTAGGGATTCATGCTATGCAGGGACAAGTACTTTGGATTTGGTAGGTTACTTGGATGACAGGTGTTGCACCATAGGTTGTGTGGTGGTTGGTCTTCAAGATTGAGCTTGAAGAGGGATACAAGCTAGGAAACAAATTAGACAGTGTACAGGTACAGGTACAGTGTAGCTATTTATCTCTAAGTGGGAGATTGTTAGGTTGTGGAGCTAAAAGCTTAACTAATGCAAATAGGGAAGGAGGTTGCTGAGTGTCATAGTCATAGGTGTTGGTCAGACCAATTGACATCGGTCATGGGTAGACAGGAAGGTAACCAATATTAGCAGTATTCGGCCAACATCGATCATCTCCAGGCAGACACAGACCAACATCAATTTCCTATGTGGTTCCAAAACTGTCAGTTGCATGAATAGTTAGTTAATGAATTGGTTGTTTGCATGTTGAAAGGCTAATTTTAGTCTTGAGTTATGGATCTAATTATTATAATTAGATGTCTAATTATTGTTTGCATGAGATCTATATAATAGAC
Organism: Torreya grandis; assembly: GCA_037957365.1. Classification (NCBI taxonomy): domain Eukaryota; kingdom Viridiplantae; phylum Streptophyta; class Pinopsida; order Cupressales; family Taxaceae; genus Torreya; species Torreya grandis. The sequence goes on along the minus strand of JARHVA010004416.1, from coordinate 1,028,301 downwards.
TCATGGGTTGTATTGTAATTTGTTCTAGTTTGAGTGAGCAAGGTTAGCTCCTTCAGAGGGAAGAGAGCAAGGTGTGTTCTTCCTAGTTCCACAGGGGTGCTGAGTGTGTATGATCAAGTAGAGCTACAAGTTGTGCAAGTTTTGGTAGAATATCCATCGGGGTACTGGTTGAAGAATCATAAGGACATGGTGAGGCAAGAACAAGGGTTCTTTAGGGTGTAGAGAGATATACATGGTAAGTATGATCAGTTGATTTGAAGGTGTTTGTGTGTGCAAGGTCTAAGGTGGATCTACAGGATAGCAAGGTCAAAGGAGACAAGCAACACATCAAGGTGCAAGATCAGGGAGATCTACTTGGAGTGCATGGAGCACTTGTGTACTGGCAGTAGTGATACTGACTAGTTGGAGGTGAACACCAGATTTGTGTTTGAGTTTTGTGTTGGGACCATAAGAGAGAGAGTGAGCTCTTGAAGAGATTTATTATTTATGCTCTAGAGGTGTGGGAGCCCTAGAGGTGTGTAAGGATGAAGACTATGGCAATCTTCTTTGTTGTATTTCCTTTTGGAAGAGTATTAATACAATTGGGTATTGTCTCTCATATTTTGTGTTATTTCTAAATTCTAGTTACTTGTGCATTCTGGTTAAATTCCATGTTTAGTTGCTGATACAAAGGTAATCAATTGTGCTTCCAGGTCCTAACAGTCACCATCCATGATGCCAAGCCTATCAAGTAAAAACTTTGATGCATGCACCCTGACATATCCCTTCTTGTCAAAGAAGAGCTTAAACATATTTTATATATCAATTTCATTCAACCCATTAACTATCCCTAATGGGTCTCAAATGTCATGCCTATAAATAAAGCCACAAGGGGACTACACATATATGTGGACTTTCATGACCTCAACCTAACTTTCCCTAGAGATTAATTTACTCTACCAAGCATCAACTAGATAGTTAAGATTACAACCAACCATGAGATGTTATCTCTATTGGATGGATTCTTAAGATATAATCAGATCCTATTGCCCTTAAATATTAGCATAAGACCACCTTTACCACCCCATGGGGAACCTTTTTCTATAGAGTCATGCCTTTAAGATTAAATAACACTGGTGTAACTTACCAATGTGCCATTACTTATTCTTCCATGACCTTATCCACAAGATTATAGATGACTATGTGGGAAACCTTCTTGGAAAATCCAAACTTTGAAAGGATCATTTAGCCATTCTCAAGATCATCTTTGAGAAACTTACCATTACCATGTCTACCTTAACAATAAGAAATGCATTTTTGGGGTCTTATCAAAAATGTTCCTTAGATTTATCATTTCCCTTTGGGGGATTGAATTCGATCCTACCAAAATCAAATCCATATTTGATATAATTCCTCTAATTAACCTCAAGAAACTCCATAGTCTAAGGGGAAAGCTCTAATCCATCCATCACTTTATCTCCCAACTTTCAGACCCATGCCAACCCTTCCACCACCTTTTGAAGAAGGATGTCTCTTTTAAGTAGAATAGTGACAATCAAAAGGCCTTTGATTTACTTAAAAATTTCCTTTTGTCTCCACATATCCTCACCCCTCATAAGGATGACCAACCTTTCTACCTATATATCTCCACCACTGATGACTCCCTAGAAGCAATGCCTATTCATCAAGATGAACAACATGAAGAGCAAGCCATCTACTATATTATCCATATGCTTTTAGAGTATGAGACTTGATATACCCACACCATGAAAATTTTCTTAGATTTAGTCTTTATGGCCACTAAAATTCACCACTACCTTTTAAACCATAAAACCTATGTTATTATCAATATCGACCCACTCAAGTAAATGCACTCCAAGCCATACCAAAACTAGTGTATGGCCAAATGGATCATGCTTTTATTAGAGTTTGACCTTGAGTTCCTTTAGTAAAATTCAATTAAGGGGTAGGTTATTTCTAACCAATTGGCTAAAGCACTCTTAGCAGACAATCAGCCTCTTCCTCTTAAGTTCCCTAATGACTCCATTGCAACCCTCTCTCAGATGGACTTCACCTATCAAGTCACCATGTTCTTTGATAGATCAAAATGTTAATGTGGTGGGGGAGATGGTGTCATTATTATTATTTTTTATGGTGATCCCCTTTATTTATCCTTTAAACTTGAATTTGAATGTACCAATAATATGGCTGAGTATGAAGCCCTAGTCATAGGCCTTCAGATTACCTTAGCCTTGGGAGTCAAAATAATCAACATCTTTAGTAACTCCTAACTTTTGGTCAATAAAATCAATGACTCTTAATAGTGTAAGAATTATTTTTTTCAATAGTAAATATAGCTATTTTATGAACTCTTAGCATCATTTAAACACTACCACATCTAGTCAATACCACAATCTACCAATAAGTTTGTTGATACCATGGCTTCCCTCACCTCTTAGATCCCATATGCATCCCCTGACACTAAGTTTTCTATCATTATCCATAGGATTACCCAACTTTCCTATGTCAAATCATATTCTCTCACCATTTTCAATGTTAAATAAACCCAACCTGACCTTTGGTATCAGTAGACCTTTGACTACCTCAACCTTGAAATTATTCATTCTCTATGGGGGAGATTTTAGTGTCCTCACTATAGATAAATGCATCCTTCACCTCATATATTATTGGCCTACCCTTAACAAAGATTATTTTGACTATGTGAAAAAGTGTGTTAAGTTTCAAAAACATGCCAATTTGCATCATGCACCTAGCCATAGTCTTCATGTTTCCACTAATTTTTAGCCCTTCTCACAATGGGGCCTAGACCTCATTGGTTAAATTAACCACCATTATTCACAATGACATAATTATATCATCATTATGATTTAATATTTTATGAAATGGGTAGAAGATATTTCTCTAGCATCGACCAAAGTGGAGAAGATTATCAACTTTATCAACCATCACATCATCTACCATTCAATGTTCCTCATAAACTTATCACTGAAAATGGTAAATATTTTAAGAATAATCAAGTCCAAGGTCTATGTGACACATTTAGTAATAAGTTAATTTTCTCCTCACCCTATCACTCTCAAATGAATGGATAGGTTTAGGCCTCTAACAAAACTCTTAACAACATGCTCACTAAAATGGTTAATGTATTTGGTCACGATTAGAATTTGCACATCCCCTTGATCTTATGGGCATATTTTAATAGAATTAAAATCCCTAAAAATGCTACCCCTTTCTCTCTTGTGTTTAGAGTAGAGGTTGTCTTACCTCTTGAAGTCTAAATCCCATCTCTTTGCATATCTTTGTAAGATCTAATTTCTAAATATGATTATTGTCAACATCATTTAGCCTAGCTTGAGCTACTTGATGAGCATTGCTTAGCACCCTTACCCATCTTCATGTCTATCAATATCATGTCAAGCATGCCTATTAAAAACACCTTAGAGTGCAAGATTTCAACATTAGAGACCTCATCTTAAATGAAAATCAACATGTCACCAATATGGAGAAAAACAAGTGAGGAAAGTTTGCTTTTAATTAGCTTGGATCCTATATCATAAGCTAAAAGTATAGATTAGGACCTTACCATTTGTCCTCTTTTGAAGGTAACCCAAAACTTGGGCCCCTCAATGCTTCACATCTACATTCAATTTTTTTTAACAAGGATCAAGTTCACCTTTTGTTTTAACTTAAGCTCATCCATTATTTTCAACCACATTCATCTCCCTATTTTAGGGGCAACTGATTAAAACTAAATCATGTTATTAACCATCATAGTCATATCCTAATCTTGAAAAATAGGTACCATGGTTATATCCATGGCATAATTCTCATGGTACTTTCTACCCCTTTCCTAGTATGGATTCCCATGATTGTTGTCACATAAACCTCTTTACACCTACTCAACCTTCTTGTGATTTTAGTTTTACCTTCATAAAAGTGAACCCTTAAACCTATATAAATAGGTCTATGTCAAGTAAAATCAAACAAAGTAAAAAAAATACCTACCAATAGCAATCATGGGTCATTCCTAGCATACATAGACTGCTCCCTTAAAGGATAGATATTAAAAACATATTTGAAATTATTCGATATAAGGTGGACTGCTCTCTTGAAGGAAAGCTATCAAAATCAGTAAATAATGCACAAAAACTTCAACCACTCCCTCAAAGGATGGTTGAGTAAATAATTTGTCAAAGAAAGAAATTTCTAGGAAGCTTCTCACATTAATCAACTTCCCTGAACCTCCTAAGCAAATAAGTAAAAGACCCATTATCAAGCAAAAAGTGAAAACATAATAATTTTAAAAGTTGTAATTGACTCTCATAGGCAAGCTAAATATTGAAAGCCTTAATTGGATCTCATGAGTAGACTTCCCGCATTGATCAATAGACACTTTATATGACATAGACTTTTTCATATTGACTCTTTGAAAACCTATAGAAGAGGTATGCTAGTCTCACATGAAGGTTCCATTTTCATCCATCTCCCCTTTATACAATATAAACAAGGGATTTTTAGCTTACATAACATTATGTGATCCAGACACCCTTTATAACCAACAAACAAATGCTAATATGAAGCATTCAAAGGGTTTATGTTTATTAAGCCAATTCAAATTCAGTTTTGTTCTAGTCCTTGTCAAAGATAAGCATCATGCCTTCTTCCTATCCTGTTGTGACTAGATGATATTTTCATTACAATGTTTATCTCTTGATTATATTATTTGACCTCCCATCTATTATTCATTAACTTACCTCATGTATTTTACCATAAAACAAATTATAAACAAGCATATGCACATATATCATAAGCAAAGGCATAACCATAACAAGCATAATAACACCATAACATCCATGAGTAATAAAACAATCAACCATTTTCCTCACATGTCTACATCTAAATAATAAATCATATACTCATTATAATTTATCATGTAATAAACATCACCATACACATACATGTCATAAAGCATAACCATAAATAAAATCCATCTTATGCCTAGTTAGGTGAGTCTACATCAATGTCTAAAATCCATAACATAAGTATAATACGTAATCAATATAACAATTGCAATGCCTCATTAATATCAAAACAAATCATAGACCATGATCATGAGTAATAAAAAATATCATATATATAAATCATGAGTCAAATAACATCATAATGTATACAACAGATATACATGTCTCTCTCTCTCTCTCTCTCAAAATATACATCTCACCACATCGACACATAGTCTAGAATAAAAATGATGTACAAAACAAAAATATCATATGAAATCTATATCCTCTATGCCCCTAGGGCACCACTACCACTAGCCCCTACCACACTGCTACCTCCTAGCACCTATCCTGAGGTACATACCTATCTAGCTATAGATGTAACCCACTAACTAGGTGTCACTACACCTATGCCACCTTCTAACCTAGCTCTATACTCACCCCATTGGGGCTATGTTAGGAAATGAGTGAAGACTATAGCCTCATAATATCATAACTCATGTATGGTGGCTATGTACCTTTACATATCAATGCTCCCTATTGGACTTGTTGATGTGACTATTGTACCTCTATCCTATGTTAGAGCATTTCTCTCCTAACTAACCTAGGCTAGTATATATTTAGCCTCATCCTTCTCACCTATCATAGTGGCTAGCTAACCCTATAATGTAGCCACATACCCCTACAATTATACCACCCATGCCTATGTTGTGGCTAGTGTTACTCATGTTTATGCATCAAGGTCATCCCTCTAGCCTCCTCTCCCAATTAGCTCCACATCCATTAACCTCCTACCAACATCACCATCACTAAAATTTATAGCCACATATAAATTCTAGTACCATGTCATTTACCCATCTGTAAAGTTGGTGTCATCTATTTATGGCCTAGTTAGAAACTCCTCATGATTTAAAAACATCCTCATCGGATGTGGCTCTAGAAATATAATCTTCAATTCCTCACACCTGTATCTAAGGAATGCACTTGGAATACCCTAAACTAGGTTGAATTTCTTACAAACCCTATCAAATAAAATAAGCTCTACCTCCCCACCCCTCCTACTGAGGATCCATTAGTAAAACTACAAGGAGAATGGCTACCCTTTGTAACTATACCATACTATAAATTGAACATATTATCTCCAAGTAATATCTCCAATCACTAGTGCATCTAGTATACCCCTAAACCAATCTACATCATGTGCACCTCCTCCTACACATAAAGTAGTAAAATTACCTCTCCATCTCATGTAACCAATTAGGAGCTCAATATACACATATCCCATCTATAGTAATCCCATCGACCTCAACACCTAGATATGCTCATAAGCCCATCAATGTAGAACAAGATTGACACTAATGTCATACCTTATATGGGCCCTGAATCCTTATAGGTCCCTATATATTGACACTAAGAGAATAGGTACCCAACTAAATACAGTCTACCCTAGTATCAACTCAACTATCACCCTTAATATCAAGTATTAGAACCTCTCACTACTTGAATCAAGAAGGGTAAACCTAAAATAACAATATCAAACATAGTCATGAGTCTCTTCTCATCTGGTTCCCTCTCATATAGTGTGTTATATTTTAAATCCCTAGCATGCCATCTAACTTGATCATGGTCATCACTATATAATAGCCCAAGGTGATCCTCACACTCCTCCCACTCTATGTGGTAAATCAGATCAGCCCATAGGGGTAACTATGTAATCTTTTGCACATCTTCTAGCAAGATCATGATCTTGTTAGTTAATATTAATAAGGTGTTCATAAACAAATCCCATCTCTCAATTAACACTAAGATAATGGGTGTATCACATGGTATGTTTTGGTAGTGTTGCATCACTCCTAACCCAACCTCCATATGGGCATAATCATCTAGGGTCATCCCCTGATGGATCTCCATGAAGATGCATAACACTCGATCATACATTTGTATCTTCTTCTACGCCTACAAACATTTGTTCATAAACATAACTTAGTTCCCAAAAAACTAAACTCTATTATCTCACACTCACTATTGGTTATCACCTACAAATAATACCCAAACACTTTAATCAAACATTTAAAATATATCTAGCATCTTATATACCCCTTCTAACTTCCAAAAATTTAAATAGCATCTATTAACAACTATTATACACATACCTTTGTTTAAAATTTTTATCAAATCCAATTACCATTTGGTCGGCCAATGACGATCACTATAATGTTAACATTTAGGTGGCACTTTATTGATGGTCTTTGACTATCGATAGTTAGGGTGACCATCGATGGTCACTGTGTGTGATCATTGATAGAAAACCCCTAACCTATACCCTACCCTAAAACCCACCCAAACACTCCAAATCTACCAAATCATTACCCTTACCTTGATCTCTACCCCAAACCCAACCTACTTCTCATCCCAATTTCATTTTACCCATCAAATTCATTAAAAACCACCAAGAAAACCCTAACTAGGGCATACCCATTCAAACCTAAACAATTAAGTAACCACCCTCAAAATCAAGCTAAACTATCAATTTAAGAGTACCACCTACCTCATTCCTCAACCATCATCAAGGAGTAATCCAAAGACTAACCTATTCTCATCCACGCACACCCTGCTTCCTTGTTTAGTCAAATACTATCAATCTTAGTCCCCTTTATCTAATCCCTAATCACTCACCTACCTAGCAGTCACCATCAACACTTTCACCACAAGCACCAAAAGTTAGAGATCAAAAGTGAGAAAGTTAAAATGAATAAAATGACTTTTAAAATTACTTTCAACCTATATGGATTTAGGGTTTTAAATCTAACTATCAATGATCAGGGTGATTGTCAATGGTATCTCTTTAGACCCCTAACCATTAACGATAAGTATCTTAACCTTTTACGCATTGCCTCTTTAATCACACTATTTTATTACATGTTAACCATACTCCCACCTATGGAGACCAATTTTCTAACCACCTTGATCATCTCAACACCTCATCATTGGGCCATTTCGGCCTAACCTAGTGCATGTTTTGTGATAACTTTTGCCTATTCCTTTGACTATAGTGACAACATTTCCATGTTGACCACTTTTTGAACTTGTACCACCTTATCCTCACTAGATCTACTTGTGTCTTTTCATGAGCACTTCCTACCTTGGATACCCACTAAAGCATAGGCATTACCTAAGAGACTTGCATTTATGAGTATACCTAGTTACCATGACTAAATGTAGTCATGTGGTCCACTTGTCACTTGTCTTTGTAGCACAAACCCTAAGTTTACTAAATATGGAAACTTAGTCTATGTGTAATATCTACTATTGTACCCTTTTGTTGCACTTCAGTGCCCAACCTATCATTAACTTGCTTTATAATCACCTCATCAACTTATCAAACTCGCACTTAATATTTTTTACCTCATCACTTCTTGGTCTAAATGGGAACACATCCTCCCATGCTTTAGGAAATCTAACCTTTAACTTGCAACTAGTTTATTATTTTACATCTTGTTGATTCAACCTACATAACAAAAAGGGGCAAATATAGATAAGAAATATACACACCATGATTCCAAATGTTAAAACACCCATAGACCACCTTCAAACCCCCTTTGGATCAGTGTCACCCTTTGACTAGTAATTGAGCCTAACCTAAGTCATGATTGACCACCTAGATAACCAACTATTTTACCCATCTTCACCTTTCACCGTCAACCATCGATGGTTAAGATGACCATTAACAATCACCCTAACCATTAATGGTCAGGGTGCACCTCCTTAACCAACAACATGCAAACCACTTCACCTTCATTTTCTAAATATAACTTATCTTTATCTACATGTAAGCCATTATATGAGTGAGTTATAATTAAATATCCCACTTGAACCTCTACTTGAACCTCTTACCTATTCTTATAAAAAGAGAGGAGTAGGGAGGTGAAAACCATTGATAATTATTATCAAGAGCTTGTGCATCCAAAGTTTATTTTTATAGGTCAATCATCATTAATAATCTAGTGATCTAATCATAACATCAGAGAGTTGACATACCACTATCACTCTTACAAAGTGTTAAATACCGTTACTTTATTAGAACCATGCCAAAATCCACTAACAAGCCAACCACCTCAACCCTTCACCAGATCAACCTATGGTAAGATAAGTACTTGTTTTTTGATATTCATTACTTTGTTTCCATTCTGAAATTAGAATATCACCAACCCATTTCTTATAATCCAAATTTATGATCATTTTAATCATCCATTTATCACGTACAGTCAACACATAGTAACCACCAATGGTTGTCTTAACTGTTGACAGTTTGTCCAACCACCAATGGTCACCTTGACCACCGACAATCATCTTAACCACCAATGATCACCTCAACCATTGATGGTCACTATGAAAGTAAATAACAAGTTATTTTCATCCTTTTACCCCAATTAAATCCAATTTTCTATGTTCTTTCTTGTTTACAAACCCTTATCTTAGTTTTTAAAGCACACCTGATCTATTGAGCATTCGTATTGACTTGCTTATTACTATATTAATCATTTATAGTCTATTTATTTATTAGTAATTTCTTGTGTTCAATTTAATTAAATTTATATTATTGATTCAAGTACTTTATCATTTTATTTATAAACTTAACTATTTACAACATGTGGATTGATAGTCCTTGAGGAAGCTCTTGCTTCCAAGATCTAGCTAGTGCTAGGCAATCCACTTAGCTATCTATCTAACCAAATATTTCCTTTAGTGTTATCTTATTTGCAGTTCATCCTCCCAAGCTAAAGAAGAACTCTTCATAACCATTTTATTCAATGCTTTCATAATCAAATAAGTTTTCCAACCATACCTATATTTAGTTTCTTCTTCTTCCCTTCTCAAAATATAAGTTGAAATTCACTAAAATAGATATAACCCATCAGGCATAAAACCTCTAAGATATATTTTATAATCAATCATGAGAATAATTAGGCAACCTAACATCATGTCCAACATGAGAGAACTACCCCTTCCTTCATGATTAATAATTTGACCTTTTAATGCATCAATAATCTTACACAATGAAACCATAATATCCAGGTAAGTAGAAATACAACATTTAGAACTGTCATGGAGGAATATCTCAAATATAAACTCCTACCCAATGGGTAATAACATTGTGTGTGATCTAAACACAACCATAAGAAAATAAGCAATTAGAAGAAGTAATCTAAGCAATCTTACTCCTTTGAAACACAATAACTCAATCAACAATCACACAAACATCATTTAGTCAAACATCAAGATATTCCAGTTAATAGGATAACTACAAAATGATCCAAGCCCTTCCATGGATCTTTTTTGAAGGTTTCTACTAGATGATGATCTCCCTCTTCAAACTCTCTTCTTGTTTTCCTTCTTATTTTAAGTTAGCCAAAAGCTATTAAATTCAAATTATAGAGAATAAAACCCTTCTACAAGAGATCTACCTTCCTTAAATAAGCATTCTCTCCTTTTTACAATCAAATTATAACATGACATGTGCCTATTCTTTCTTTCAATTGACCAATCACTCTACTCACTAGCCTAGGCCTTCATAAATGGGAATTCTCTTTACCAATTCATAATGGTGCATGGTGGATCTATCAGAGTCCTATGGCTACTTCTAAGTCAATCTACCTCCCTACATATGGGTCAAGGTAAAGGCAATTAATGGACAAGTCTACTATAAGGCATTTTAGAGATTGGTCTACTTTTTCCTCATGCATTTAAGATGGTTATCCAAAGGTTTTCAACCAACCCAGTAGTTATAGTCATGAGGAAAG